>CAKNYM010050890.1:226459-241883 GCA_932195095.1 Andricus curvator
CCAGAGTACCAGGCATGGCGGACCCCCCACTCCAAATTTCCCAGAGTGTGCGCTATCTACTTACAGCTTTCAATTTGCACATAATGTTTGCGATTTAGCAGAAAATACTGAATAAGAATGATCAAGTTTCCAGGAAGGTCCATAGATTGTAGTTTCTGCAATATAGTGTGATGACCTAATTTGTCAAAGCACTTCGCAATTTTTAGGTATATCACATCTACCTGGTTGCAATTTGCAATAGAGTTATCTACGAATTGTGTGAATACCAATAGGTTAGTGACTTTCGATCGACCAGAAACAAATCCATGTTGACGTTCTGTTATGTACGCTCTTATAGATGCTGTTATAAAACCCGCTAAGCAAGATTCAAGGACTTCTGGAAAATTATTTATAATTGATATTGGTCTATAATCCTTTATCTCGTTTTTATTTCCTGCTTTAAAAATAGGACAAACTCTGGCCTCTTTCCAAACTGTAGTATAGGTACGTTTTTCAAGTATCAAGTTGTATATAAAGCAAAGTGGCTTTGCCAGAGATCCCGCACAGTCTTTTACTAGAAAACTCGGAACTAAATCCGTACCTGAAGTAAGTTTGTTCGGTAATAATGTCATAGCTGTTTCGATTTCGAGTTCCTCTAATTTCAGTTTGAAACCCATATAATTACTATTTAAGTTAGATATCAAAAGCCTTGATTGCGCTCAGCAGGTTCATCCACGCTGTTAAAATAAGTGGCAAATGAGTCGACAATTTTTATAGGATCCTTTAACGTGAAATTGAAATGTAGCCTATATTTTATGATAATTAACTTTAATGCATAATAGAAGTAAAATGTATAATATCCAGGTTCATTCTATAAAACTGTACAATTTTAATTACAAAATAATTAAAAATATATTTATAATTTCGTTGTAACATTATTTTTACTCCCTAAATATGAATCAGTGAAAAATTCACTGATTGAAATAGTAGTTCGACATTCCACTGATTAATCAGTGATTCCGGACTTCTCATTAATCAATTCAGTAACACCAGAGTAAATCATGCGAGTCTTAACCTCTAAGTTTTAAAGCAAAGCGTTGTTGTTATTCTTTTAGTTAAGTAGCAAAACTAATTTTTTTAAGAAATAAATTTTTGAATTTTCGGACTGTAAGTGTGCTGAATTTACTGCGGGAAAAATATACTCTACTCGTATAAAAAGTACTTACTTGACGGGTGTGTACATGACAGTCTAATCTTGAAAGTAAAGAAATATGTGAGGTTTTTTGTCATTGAGAAGCATCAAAACTTTTCACATTTTTTAATATTTGATCACATTTATGGGTTTTAAGTTTTTACTATGATTATTTCATTGAATCTACTATAATCTTATTTTATTATGACTGCTAAATTGACGTGGTGCAGTGCTGCCAACTCTCAAAAGTGAAACTTTTACTGAATGAATAAGTAACTTTTCACTGGTTGTCAGTGACCGGATTCTAGCTTTTTGAATCAGTGAGATTTCACTGACAATCAGTGACTTCTCACTGATTCAGATTTAGAGAGTACTTTATTCTACGTAGCGTTGAAACGTAGAATAAACAAATTTGTATGAGAATAACTTAAAAAATGAACACATTTTTGAAATAGTTAAATTTTCATTTAAATTAATTAATTCTTAACCGGAAAGGAAAAGAATTTTCGACAAAATAGTTGCAATTTAAAAAAAAGAATTAAGTTTCAACAAAGTACTTAAACTTTCGACAAAATACTTTAATTTGGTATCAGAGTGTTAAATTTTCGAGCAGAAAATACGATTTTTATATGAAACATTTTAATTTTCAATAGAAAAGTTCGTTTTCAATTACTTTTTAATAATATAGTTACATTTTCAACCAAAGGAATGAATTGTCTACGCAAAAATATGAATTTTTAAAAAAGTACATGAATTTTCTACTACAAATGATAAATTTGTAAACAAAAACTGAAATAGTGCAATTTTCATTTAAATAAATTCATTCTCAACCGAAAAGAAATCGTTATCAATGAAATACTTGACTTTGAAAAAAATACGAATTTTTAATAAAAATGTTAAATTTTCAAGAAAAAAGTTCGCGTTTGAACATGTTAAAAAATTATATACTTCAAGAAGAAAATAATTTGCATTACAGTAAATAATTTACAAATAAAAAAAAGGTGAAATCTCTCAAAACAAACCCTCGAAAGAAACGAGGGTAAAGAAACGTCGCCAAATGATACATTCTTACTACCATCGTATACAAAATTATAGTAGAAATATATATATATATATATATATATATATATTTATATATATATGTGTGTGTGTGTGTGTGTGTGTGTGACGTGCGCCGAAGAAAGGGGGCTTACTCTAAAAAAATCGAAATCGAGGTTTTTACACGTTTCGATAGTTTTTGAGTTGCTTTTTTTAATGATACCATGGAAAAAAAATTCCGAGCGTTATTATTGCTAATAATTGAGTTGACAGGTACCCCAGAAACCGGAGAATGGAGTGGTAAGTGAAGAGGGAAGATTTCGTGAGTCTTCCCTCTCTCCTAAAAGTCGCGTCTATCCCCAGATGAAAATTTCTGTACAGGAACCTCGGAGGATCTTGCACATGTTCCTGTACATGAAACTGCACACGAACCTGTACAGGTAATCTTGACGGTTCCTGTGCAGGAATTTGGCGAAGGAAACTGTACATGATCCTGGAAAGGAACCTGTAGCCAAGCTAACCTTTGAATGGTCCTGTACAGGTTCCTTCACTAAGTCAATTGAGGTGTGGGTTCATGTACAGGAACATGTTCATGATCCTATACATGAACCTGCATAGGAACTAATCCGCGAGGGTTCGCTGGTGGCTTGGCTCTCTCGATAGTGAGTTGGTTCTTAAAGGGAATAAAAGGAAGGCAATTTCATAGCTGTAAGCGACATCAGTTTTCGCAATGGCTTTCTGTAAAGGACCCTATACGTGTTTCTGTACAGGATCCTTCCAAAGGTTCCTTTGACGGCTTTCTGTAAAGGATCCTATACACGTTTCTGTACAGGCACCTGTACAGGACCTTTCAAAGGTTCCTTTGTCGGTGCAGGTTCCTTTGCAGGATCATGTATAGTTTCCTTCGCCAAATTCCTGCACAGGAACCGTCAAGATTACCTGTACAGGTTCGTGTGCAGGTTCGTGTACAGGAACATGTACAGGATCCTTCGAGGTTCCTGTACAGGAATTTTCAGCTGGGTCGGGTCGACTTCGATCGCTCGCCCTAAAAAATCTCACTTTTCAGAGTAAGCCCCGTTTCTTCGGCGCACGTCACATATATATAAGGAAGGAGTCGTAAAAATTTCACAAGAGATTGTTGTGAGATCACTAAAATTCGCTAAATACTATTAGTAGATGAAACATTGTTTTCATTATTAGATTTTAATATTTTAATTAGTTGTGTCCTACAAATAAAATATTTTCAATAGTAATAATAATATAGATTCTTCGTAGTTGATGTTGTGATTGGCTTTAGGATCCAGAAATAAGAAATGCTTGATTTTTTTACAAGTTAAACAGACGTTTCGACCCAGGTGGGGGTCCTCATCAGTGCTTTATTCTAGAAAAAATGATTTTACATGGTACAATGTGAAGATTTTTTCGCAAGGTATGCTTGTAGGGGCTGTTAGAATATAATGTTTTGGTATGACGAAAATGATCATTAATAATTAAAGTAACAAAATCTTGGATTTTAACTATTATATTTTCGGCTTAGCGTATATCTCAAATTTGCTAAGAATTTTTGATTAATTTATGTACTAATTGTTTAATGGATGAAACATTTATTTTTCCCCAATGAAGGTAACGCGACTCTCATTCCCTAGGGACTAAGCTCTTTGGTACACATATTATTCGAATCTGAGCGAAGTGACATAATTAAAATATTGTCCTACGGAGAGATGGAATATTCTTAACAAATATTTTTAAAATCTACATTTATCAAATTTCGATTCTCATCAATATAAGCACCAGATTTTTTTTTTTTTTTTTTTTTTGTCTAAGATGTAGGTCAACAGATAATATTATTACGAAACAACTATTGTTTAAGCTTTTTCTTTTTTAAAACAAACTCGTATGGGGTGGGTGTATTTTTTATAAAAATTATAAAATTATTCAGCGCAAACTAACCTTGTATAAAATGGCAAGTTACATTTTATTCAATTTTGTCTCTTCTTCACTGTCGCTCACAAAGTTGTTCATTTGTTGAAACTCTATTCGAGACTGAGGTTTTTCATTTTTTTACGGTCACTAAGAGTGCGGGTGGTACATGTATTGGTGCATCATGTGTTTGTGTGTCTGACTATTCCCTTACATTTTCAAGGGCTTTGGAGACGTTTGAAGAAATATGAAACGCGACTGTTTTACAGTGGGGCTTCGTTATCCCGAGAAAATACATAAAACATTTTATTGAGTATTGAAATGTTTCTGTGTACACCTAAGTGCGACCTACAATTCTGGAGATAGAATAAAGCACTGATGAGGACCCCCACCTGGGTCGAAACGTCTGTTTAACTTGTAAAAAAATCAAGCATTTCTCATTTCTGGATCCTAAAGCCAATCACAACATCAACTACGAAGAATCTATTAATCTAAAGGATCAATATAACCCCCCGAATTAATTATTAATAATAATATAAATTACAGAATTTGTAATTACAAACATTTCTTGAAAATGCACATTTGGCGGGCCTTAGACCAGGGCTGCCCAAGTAGGGGAAAACTGCTCATTCGCCACATGTTCGAGTTCCACCATCACTTCCCTCTTCACAGGTCCAGAGGCTTGGGCGTGGTCGCTCTCGTGAAGTTAAATGAGTAGAGGTCGGTGGTGGTGTTTAATTCCCATCTGGCAAATGAGCAGTTTTCCCCTACTTGGGCAGGCCTGCCTTAGACCTTGACAACAGCGCCATCTGATACGCGAGCTATTGGGTATCAAAAATTTATTGTATGAATTTTAATGAAAAAGTGCAGTAAATATCAATTCATTGTAATCACAAAATTTTTACTACGGTTCAAAATTAATTATTTACCGTAAGATTTCTTGTCAATGTTGAATTGAAATTCAAATTTCTTTGCAATAGTTCCAGACTGATAGCGCTGTCGTAGCTACTCAACAGGCGTATACATCGCAACCCATGCACATACCAATATTTAAATTATAACAATGAAATGTAAAGCATTGACGAATGTTCTTATTTTTAAAAATAACGTAAAGGATTGCACATTCTTATTCTCATTAAAATAAAAATTAACAGTAATGATGGGTCATGTAGAATCACAAGCAGCAATATCTATAAGAAAGTTACCTATAAAGCTTCACTACATACAAAACATACTGTATACCGCATTACGGAATTTCATGTCAAATTAATTCAATTTCAAATCGTAAAGGGCTAGTATGTATTTCGAAAAATGCAATGATACCAGCCCCAACGCTAAACTTTGTCGGTTAGTCTTACATAATATTAATAATACCAGACAGTGCCTATATACAAGTTTCAGAAATTCATTCAAAGTCCATTGCAAAGACAGGCCCGCCAAATGTGCATTTCCAAGAAATGTTTGTAATTACGAATTCTGTAATTCATGTTATTATTACTATTGAAGATTTTTTATTTGTGGGAAACGAATAATTGAAATATTAAAATCTATTATTGACAACAATGTTTTTCATTCAAAGTCAATTGTAAAGACAGGCCCGCCAAATGTGCATTTCCAAGAAATGTTTGTAATTACGAATTCTGTAATTTATATTATTATTACTATTGATAATATTTTATTTGTGGGACACGAATAATTAAAATATTAAAATCTAATAATGACAACAATGTTTTTCGTTCAAAGTCCATTGTAAATACAGGCCCGCCAAATGTGCATTTCCGAAAAATGTTTGTAATTACGAATTCTGTAATTCATATTATTGTTACTATTGAAGTTATTTTATTTGTGGGACACGAATAATTAAAATATTAATAGTATATTGTGCTACAAGTTGAAAAAGCGAGAGATTTAAAACGAGTGTGAAGTTAGCTACCCGAGCGGAGCGAGGGTGGCTATCACACGAGTTTTAAATCGTCGCTTTTTTAATGTGTGGGACACGATACTTTTTCTATAATTTGTTAAAAAGTGCTAGTTTTTGTTTACCTGCTTTTTGTGTAAAAAGAAGGCGATTTTTTGTCGATTGACGCAACAATTACAATGGCAATTATCAAAACCATGGCAATAATATGGCAGTAATAATAAGCTGGTTCTCACAATTGAATAGTTGGCCCATAAAGTTGAGGGCTTCAAAACTTCCGATTTTTCGTGAAAAAAACCAAGCACAGTATTTTCGGAGAAACTGACGGTGTTTTTTTGCTTTTGCCAAGTGATAAAAGTACATACAAAATACACAACTCGAGACTTTTCAGGAAATTGCTTTTAGGTTAGGGACGACAGTCGGAAAATAGAATGAAGTTGGCTGCGCACGACGCACAGAGTTTGTCTTGAGAGATAAACACATTTTTTGAAAAAGGTTGGACAACATAAATTTTCACATTTACATTATGAGCAAGAACTTTTACAAGTTAAACGCTCTGACATTTATCTGATAGAGAAAATAGTAAGAAAGCGTGGAAATAAATCATATGTAAAATGTTTGGGTTTCCATGATTCTCATAAGAGTTAGATAAGTAATTCAAACTTGTAAAACACTTTTATGTGTGTTAAAAAACTAAATCATTTATTTAAAAATTATTATTTAATACGAGGAAAAATATTGCCTGTCTTATATTTGGTAAAATTTGTAATGGTTGAGATTTCCAGTTATAACTGGATAGCTGATAGGTTACTATCTTAGGCTACTTCGATTAAAAAGCGCAGGGAGCTTTCTCCCGCACTCAAGCTCAGTTGTAAAGCATTTAAGGATCTCATCTGGAATTATTGTGATATTTTTATCCAAAAACCAGAAAGGATCTAATGTTATCAACACCAACTAGAGATAATAAATACAGAATTCCCCCATGCTCACTCTTATCCAATTTCTATCAATCATGAAAAACAAGTCATTAAGGAAATACAGAAAATGATCGATTCTGGAATCATTAGTAAATCATCTAGTCCTTATATAAATCCTTCAGAACTAACAGATAAAAAGTCACGTAAAATTCGGCAATGTCTTTCTGCAAAAAAATTAAACGGAGTACTGGAAGAGGACCGTAAGATACGGAAAACATGGAAATTTTATTTCGAAGATGCCAGAATATACATGTACTGACAAGTTTGGACATGAATATGAGCTTCTGGCAAATACCTCTTCATCCAGACTCTAGAAAATAGACGGCATTCTCGCATAAAGGCAAATTTTAAGAATATAATTTCACTCTATTTGGTTTAAAAACCAGTACAGCTGCCGTGGTTCGCGGCGCAGATTTTGTGCTGATGGGTCTACAAGAATTCGTTATTTCATACGTGGATGATATATTAGTGGTCTCAGAGTCTGCAAATGAGTATCTGTATGACTTGGAACTAATCTTCGGAAGATTCATGCCACGCAATGTAACTTTAAATTTCAAAACATGTAATTTCAAACGAAATGAAGTCACTTTTTCAGGTCATATTATCTCAACATAGGGTATCAGACCAGATCCGGAGAAAATCCAAGCTATCAAGGATTTCAATATACCACGAAATAAAAAGCAGTTACAAAGATTTCTGGGAACTGTCAGCTTTAGTGCTAAGTTTACAGAAGAATTATCCCAGGAACTGTCACCTTAGCTGGAACTGCTCAGAAAAAGGAACAAGTGGCGTTGGGAACAGAGACACCAACAAGCTTTCGAAAAAGTAAGAGAGCTATTTTGCTTATGGATCTTCTCTATTTTCCAGATCCTTCTAAACCATATTACTTACAAACAGACGCTAGCTATTATGCGTTGGGAATCGTGATTTATCAATTTGACAAAGAAGAAGATGTAAGAATCAAAGCGTGTGAAAGCAGAACCTGGAAAGGAAGAAGTTTCGGACCATCCTTTTAGGTGCACAGATCATTCACCGAACAGATCATATGGCACTCACAATTCTCCAAACCTGTAAGCTTTAAAGTGTATGACTAACCAGATGGATTATAGCTATCCAAGATTATCGCATACTAGTAGAACATTGTTCTGGGAAAGAAAATGTCATCGCAGACGCCCTGAGCCGATAAACAACAGGATACCATGAGTCACCTGAAACCAAGTAGTGCTGCATTTCGATACGAGAATTTTGAATATTTCGATCGGTCTCGTTCGTTTCCGAAACAGATTCTTAAACCGACTTCTTGTGCATTCATTTGTTACTAATCATATCGTCTCATGTCTAACTTCCGATCAATTTCGAACGATAATATCAGAAACATCAGAACTGTCGTAAAAGTTTCTCTAAATTTAAATACACAGTCTGAAGACGCTAAGTTAAGTTACTGTAAAAAAGTATTTCTTTATGCATATATGCAAATAAAATATATAAAATGAACTGCATTCGAAAAAAATTGTACAATTTTCTTTATAATATAGATATGAGACTTTCATAGGGAAATTAAAAAAAAACTATTTCCGTAAAACATCGCATTTTTTTTTTAGTATTTTGAATAGATAGATATAATTTTTTGAATAAAATTATACCAACATAGTATAAATTGGTTTAATTTCGTTTACCAGGATAAACTATTTGTGACGAAAAAAATGCAGCATCCTCTTTACATTCAGAAATTTTTTAAAGGGAAATGTCATATAATATAGTTACAATATTTCAGTTTGTATTTCAAAAATCTCAATTATGAATATGAAAATAAATAAAAGCGAAGTTTCCTATAGAAAAATAAATTTAAATAACATAGTTGTTTTTAATAGTTTCATAATAATTAAACTATTGATAGAAAATGTATTAAAAACACTAAAACTCAATTTTGTGCGTGAATCAAAATTTTTGTTGCAAAAATAGCTGGTAAAAAACGAGAGTCCCGTTACGATCGGTCATTTTCTTGAAAATCTCGATCAAATCAGACGAGACGATATTACAGTATCGTAATGGCAAACCGAGATTAAGTAAATTATCGATCGATTCTCGTATCGTCTCGCTCGAATGCAGCACTCAAACCAAGGGTAAACGGTTAATAATATACCATTTAGCAAAAAGATTCTCTAAACTACTTAGAAAGGAATTCATAGCATTGAAGGAAAAGAAAAAGGGGGAACCTAAATTTAAAGAAATAATGGACAACATTGAAAAAAGACAAATATCTCCTCCATGAAGATTGCCTACAAAAAAATGTACATCATTGATCACGAAGATAATACAGGAGTGTAGACATTAGAGAGTTGTGACATCTGCCAGAAGACTAAAATCAGCATCCAAGTTAGTCACGCACCCCTACAGCCAATCATCATTACAGCACAACTGGAAGTGATATTCGTTGTTTACAATTGACCACTTCCAACGTCTAGATGCGGTTTCCGATTTGTGTCTGCATTGTTGAATGGATTCCGAAAATATATCAAACTATATGCCGTGAAAAAACAAACAACGCAGGCTGCAATCGTCAGAATATTTACAGATTTCATTCCTCAATATGGCAAACCTTCGACCCAAACTGTGTACGATATTTTTCATAGCAACTCTATTGAAAATTCGATTAAAGTACCTGTAAAACGGGTTGGAACTCTCAGTTTCAACCCGCTTTACAGGTACCGAAAATCGAATTTTCAATAGAGGCGCTATGAAAAATAACAAACAATAGAGAATATCATCAACAAAATACACCACGAGATTACTAAGCTGGAGTCACTAGAAATAATGACGAAAAGGAGAACAACTAGATTCTGGAAAGCATGGATCACCACATCAGAAAAGCATCAAGAAGTAACGTACGAGGAAAAACGAATATGGGTACATGAAGCAAGGCCATGACGCAATATCGAGAAGGAGACGACATTTTAGTAAAAGCATATAATCTGTCCGACAAATTCCTTGAAAAGACTGTGAAATTCATGGCGGTTTTCGAAGGACCATATTTTATTGCCAAAGTCATTCGGAATGAAACTTACGCAATGAAGGATCAGGCTAGCGGCAAGGATGAAGGCATATTTCATGCCAAAGATATTGGCACATACTGTTCAAACCTTTATTGACTGAAGTAACGGGTGGGGGCGAACGACTTCAAATAAGCACTTAGACACCGATTCACAGAAAACCATGTTTATTAACAGCTCAACCAAGTCACAAGAACATCACCAACTCAAACTTTTAACAAATTGTCACAGAACTTGTACTTAACACTTAACTACACACAGTTTACAAAAAAAGGTACACTTTTCATTTGAAGGAGTCTAAAGCCAAGGTTAGACCTTATTTACTTCGTCTTATTCAACAAAAAGTGAGAAACGCAACTGAGGGTTTATCGTTTAATCCGTTTGTACACAAATGCTCCTTTGCAGAGAATCAATCCAGTAAGAGAAAAACGAGAGAGAGAGAGAGACCTCCTGAAAATGCGAGACTCCATCGATAGAGAAGCTTCCGAAGAGGGTCCACGAGGTTACCTTGCAGGCTAGCGGGTGTACTCAGAGCCTGACAAGGAAGAGATTTGCCATAACCTCGTGGACGAGAACAGACTTGTCCGAAAGCACCCACACAATACAAGAATGGAGTCACGATCAGTAAGAAACTTAATGCTCAATGCCGAGGTGGATTAACAATTGGTCATGATGAGAAAACTAGTCACACACAGTAATATTAAGGCACAACTACAGCAACTCTTTGGCATCGCGTTCGCGATCCCTTCTTGCGATCAAAAACGGAGACTCTCAGAAGTCGACACGGATCGAAGGCTGAAGGAGTACTGCTCGTCCAACGCCGCGCGCAATTCGGTCGAGGGGGGTTTCAAGAATCCCCCCAAAGAGAGTGAGCGAGAAGGCCCAACAGAGAGACGGAGGTCAAGAGTGACCGAGGAAGAAGGAGACAGCCAAGTAGGGAGAAACTGACGCCATGATAATAAATGCGACGCAATTTATGAATTTTGGAAAAAGACCTGGCTATCTTCCTTCCCCCCACCCTCCAGAGCCCAGTTGAATTCTTAATTTAAAATTTCCGCCCGCCTTCGTTAAATTGATTTAACGAAAGATCTACACAAGATTTGTGTCGATTGGTAGAGGACTTATCTTGGTGATCGGTCGCTTGAAGGTCGATGTCGGCGTTTTGATGGTCACCACTCGAATGTGCCCATATTTTCCTGGATGGACTTCCAGGATTCGATCTAACGGCCACTTGGACGGTGGATATCTCTCATCTATAAGGAGAGCCAAGAAACCTTTCTGTAGAGAGATTGAAGGCTGGTTCCACTTGTAGACAGTTTGGTAGCGTTGCAAGCACTCTTCAGATCACTTGGTCCAGAAGCTATCCAGAATCTGCCTCAGGAGCTGCCATCGTGAGAGACGAGAGACCTTTATGCTTTCCAAGGAGGGCTCAGGAATAACAGCTAGTGGACCTCCGATCAGGAAGTTCCCTGTTGTGAGAACTCCGAGGTCGTCAGGGTCCTCGGTAAGAGGACAGAGTGGTCTGGAATTGAGCACACCTTCAATTTGCGCCAGGAAGGTGTTCATTTCTTCATAAGTAAGGATCTGGTCTCCGACAACTCGTCGGAGATGATACTTCACCGCTTTTACTCCAGCCTTCCATTTTCCTCCAAAGTGTGGAGCCCCTGGTGGATTGAAGAGCCATTGGGTTCCGCCGTCGGCCAATAGTGTTGACAAATTGCTAAGCTGCTTCGAAGATGAGGAGAATAGAGCTCTAGTTCCGAGTCGGCACCCTTTAGGTTGGTACCGCAATCGCTGCGGAGGGTAGAACAAATGCCACGTCTTGCTGTGAATCTCTTGTAGGCTGCAATGAAGGCGTCTGCTGTGTAGTCCGTCACTAATTCCAGATGGATCGCTGAAGTGGAGTGGCAAACAAATAGGACGATGTAAGCCTTGTAGGTGCGAGCCGCCCGCCCTTTCCAAGTTTTGACGATAAGGGGTCCAGCATAATCAATGCCAGAATGAAGAAATGGACTTGAAGGTGTGATGCGATTAGCAGGTAATTGCCCCATTAACTGCTGAGCTCGCTTTTTTCGATATCTCACGTACCTAATACATTTCCAGATGAAGGAGCTAACTGGAGCTCGTCCGCCAAGAATCCAAAAGTCCTTAAACGTCCATGGAAGATCTGACGCTTGAAGTCTTCCACCTAGTCGTAGAAGTCCTTTAGTGTCGATAAAGGGAGTGAGACGTGCAAGATAATGAGAATTGGTAGCGAATCACCCTCTTCCATTAGCTTTGTATTCCTTGCTGAATGAATTCAGTTGAATCTCTCGTACCCAGAAATGTTTCACTTGCTCTAATTCTTGGGTTGTTATAGGGTCCTTAGACAGTGATTCTGCCTTTTTTCTGAGAAGGAGAATGAATCGCTTGCAGAGAGCTGTGATTCGCAGGAGTCGATTCAAGCTCGAATATTTGTCGAGTAAATTCCAATAGGTACTAGGTGGACTTGCAGTAACAGCAGTTGCTTGGAAAGGACCAGTAAACCAGATACGCTGTAGAGAGAGTTGATTAGGTGTCAATCCGCGAGTAGCACAATCAGCAGGATTCTCTTTACCTGGTATGTAATGCCACTTTACTATCGGAAGAGCTTCTTAAATAAAGCATAAACGATTGTGAACAAACTCCTTCCATCGAGATGGGTGATTGTTGATCCAGGTGTGGACTATTGAAGAATCAGTCCAAAGGTGAACTGGGACTCTATTAACATTTAAGACTTGAATTGTGTGATGAACCAGCTTTGTGCGGAGGACAGCTGCTGATAATTCAAGTCGAGGAATGGTCAGCCTTTTTAATGGAGCTTCCTTCGTTTTAGAGCAGACAAGAACCGTTTGCACTTTATCCTCTTGGTCTATGGATCTTATGAACAGAACAGCAGCCATAGCTTGTTGAGATGCGTCACAAAGCCCATTAATCTCAAAGGAATTCTGTGTTGACATTCAAAACCATCGAGGAAATCATACCATTTTCAGATCTGGAAGTTGCTGAATAAACGTGGTCCATTGTTCGGACTGCAGAGTGGGTAAAGGATCATCCCAATCCAGTTTGAGAGACCAAAGTTCTTGGATGAAGATTTTAGCGTTGATTATGATTGGTGCCAAAAATCCTAGAGGGTCGAAGAGTCGAGCGATAGTTGAGAGAGTGGTTCGTTTAGTAATTTTCATCATTGGGGGAATTATCCAAGTGAAGTGGAATGTATCAGAAGTTGGATTCCAACTCATTCCCAGAGCGTGGACAGTAGTGTCTTGGTCAATAAGTATAGAAGTTGGAAGTAATTGCTTATCTGTACGTATACCTTGAGGAATTTCTGGATCGTTGCTTATCCACTTCTGAAGAGGAAAAGCGTCCGCCTAGCACAAGCGATTTATCTGTTCAACCGTGTTTTGGGCTTCTTCGATGGAATCAGCTCCTCCGAAGACATCATCTACATATCTACCTTTACTTAAAGTGGCTGTAGCGAGGGGAAACCTGGAACCCTCATCTTCGACGAGCTGATGCATGGTACGAAGGGTAAGATACTGGGCACATGCTAAGCCATATGTCACTGTAGTCAGCTGGTATGAGTGCATTTCATTGTTTTCAGTTTTCCAAATGATTCTCTGTAGATTCCAGTCATCAGGATGCACCTTAATTTGCCGGTACATTTTTTCAATGTCTGAAGTAAAAACATAGTGAAACTGTCGAAACCAGATCAAGCCATTGATAAGTTCAGTCTGAAGTTTAATTCCTGTATGCAGAATGTCGTTGAGTGAGATACCGGTAGAAGTGAGTTTGGACGCGTTGAACACTACTCGAAGCTTGGTTGTCAGGCTGCTGGGACGAAGTACTCCGTGGTGAGGAAGATAGAAGACTCGGCTTGCTTCAGGAGTTCCGACTGAAACTTGCTTCATGTGATTCAAAGTTTCCTATTCAATTAAAAAATCTGAATAGGCTTTCTGAAGAGATGGATCAGCTTGTAGTTTCTTTGATAACCTTGATAACATTTTCAGAGCGGCCGATTTTGAATCACCAAGCTCATCAGTTGATTTTTTTAGTGGGAGTCTGACGATGTAGCGACCTGTATCATCTCGAGAGTGTGTAGTTTTAAAATGGTCCTCACACTCTTGATCTTCAGCTGACAAAGAATTTTCTCGTCTAGTTGGCATTTCATCCAATTTCCAAAAGTTCTAGAGAAGTTGGCCAAAGTCTTCTTCAATTGAAACGTGATATCCTTGAACTTCAGACGAAGATGAGCAAGTTTTTGCTGGGCCAAGAAGTATCCATCCAAAAATGGTAGCTTGAGCAGTTGGAGTATTAGTAGGTCCTTTTCAAAGACCTTCTTCGATCATTTGACCATAATAGTCAGCTCCAATGATGAGGTCAATCTGTTTAGATGATTGGAAGACAGGATCTGCCAACTAAAGACCTTCCAAATGTGGCCAATTTACTTTTCCACTGTTGGTACTGGAAAAATTTGCTGTGAGTTTTGGAAGAAGATGAGCGGTGATCACGCACTCTGCAAAGGACTTAAAATAGGGTTTCAACTTAACTGATACTAGACCACGTGTTCGTCCAGCTCTTACTGCTTCGATTCCTTTCAGTTGTAGTGATTTTGATAGTCTTGGCAAGTGGAGACGTTGAGCTAGTCTCTCAGAGAGAAAGGATATTTGAGAATCTGGATCTATGAATGCTCTAAGTTTCATTTGCTCACCCTTGTCGGAGATTACGATGAGTTGAGCTGTAGCCAGAAGTGTCTGAGACGTTCATAAGGATTCGTGGATAGCTGCAGAGTTAGTTTGAACTTTTGGAGTTGAAGTCGATGGATAAAGCTGGACAGAATCTCCTTCTTTATGAATTGTGGAATGATGTTTTTTGCCACATTTCCTGCAACTTCTCGTAGACCGACAGGCTGATGCTCGATGCTGACCGAGACAGTTGTAGCACATATTTTTTTCTTGCACAAGTTCAATACGACTTTGTACTGTCATACTCATGTACTGCGGACAACTTGATAGATAATGCTCAGACGAACAGAGGAAGCACCTGCCAGAGGTAGTCTGATCACCTGAAGCGTGATGAGCCTTGGATGATTGTTGATTCGACTGAGAAACAGGTCTCCCTGACTTTTCTACGGCTTGAAGAGTTAGCAGTCTCGTCATCAAAAATTCGTTGAGGTGCTTCCATCTTGGAGGGTCTTTGGATGATCCCAAGTGTTGCTCCCAAGTCTTGACTGACTCTGGATCCAACCGCTGAACCGCAATGAACACTAGGATGTCATCCCACATATATGTATTGGCCGCTCAAGGGTTTCCAAGGTTCGATAAATTTGCGT
>CAKNYM010050890.1:251650-287081 GCA_932195095.1 Andricus curvator
CCCCCCCCCCCCCATGAACGTATCACGTATTTTATGAATGACCTCAAAATGAATTTTCAAATGTAAAGAATAGTATATTAATTATCTCAGGTAGAAGAAATAAATGAAAAGAATCATTTAAAATTTCCCTATGGTAAGATTTTATACTTATTTAATTCTGAGTTAGTTATCCGCCTCTTTTCCAGATCATTTGATTATTTAAATTGAAAAAATAGAGTATTGAAAAATGTGGATATACAATGTTGAAAGCAGGATATATATATATATATATATATATATATATATATCGGTATTCGGTTTTGATTCCTTGGGATTCGAACCGAAGGGCCTATGACAAAGCCACCGGACGCGTCCTCGGGTTGTGGATAGAGGGTCCCTGTACCAAGGGTTTCTGCTGAATATGGTTACAATAATTATTAAGCAGTCGCGGACAATTGTCCAGGGATGGTCCCGAAGGAATAACCCCTAAGCGGAGGTGTAACAACCGTGCCGAAAGCTGAATGGCACCTGGGTGAGGTGTCTCAAACGGTGACTCTGGGATACCGGGCGACCTTTCAGAGTATCAGGCTTATCCTTGCACGCGGGGCTCTACAAGGATGGACTAACCCCTTTCCCTAGCTGCTCGTGGGAACAACAATGACAACACCAAACATAGTTGTAGGAAGTGCGGTTCAAAACAATCGAACGCGCAGGGCTCCCGACAATGGGTCGGACAACAATGCCGACTACCCTAGAGTTGGGGGAGCCAATAAAGACGGAGTCAATGCGATTGACCGGCGGAATCTCGTTACTTTTGAGTGGACGGATCGACTCAGGGACGACCTGCTGGAGTGCTATGACACCAGTATGGCCCCTGAACGAAAAGGTTACATGGCGCGACTGCATGCTCTGTGGTGCGAGAAACACCCAGAGCTCTCGGATTTTTCTCAAAAACGTTTGCGAAACCGTGCCGAGGACCTCCGGAAAAGGGGTTATATAAGCGGAGCGTCTACACAACCGCAGCCAGAACAAGCCGGCAACAGAGAAAGAAAGGCGACACTGAGACCAGCCCCGAACAGGCATCCAATAGAGGGAGAACGATGCTTCAAGACCCGGAGAAACATCAACATTCAGGTTTCTCCCAAGCCCAAAGATCTGACTGAACTGGATGATGAGCTTCGTGGAGATTTTTCCGAAGAATCTGACCTCTGGACTATCAATTGTAGTGTGTATAATGCAGCGAGAACTTTGGCAGATGCAAACCGTAAAACAAAACCAACGGTTGATCATAAGACCAAAAGACGAATGCATCAACTTAGCACAAAGATAGGCTGGGCAAGACAGTACGCGTCCCGCATTCAGTGTGTAATTGACTACATAACATCTGGCAGGACTTTCACTGCCAAGGTTCGACAGTTCACGCGCGAACTGCGGATCCGTCATCACACAATCAACAAGTCAAAGCTACTGACCATCAGGCAGCATATTGTTGAAAGAATACGAGTACTATCTGACGCTAGGAGAAGTCTAGAGCGGAGAGAGAGGTGGGTCAGAGAAAATCAACAGTTTTCGTCTGACCCATCTCGACCAATGCCCAATGTCGTCGACCATCCGCCCAAACCAGAGGAGGTCGAAGCATTTTGGAGAGAAGTCTACGAAGTCCAACATCCACTTAAAGAAGGCTCAAAGAACATAAACAGCTTCAAGGAGCTGTGCAATGCCCTCATCACAGCTGAGGAGAAATGCCCACCTATCACTACCGAGAAGGTGAAAAACACAGTGCTCCTGCAGAAGACGGGCAACTTAGCTGACCCTAAGAATTACAGGCCAATAACTTGTCTGAACACACTGTATAAGATCTTCACAGTTATCCTAAATGATAGGATTGTTCGGACAATTGGACCTGTATGGCGAGAGATGTATGAACAACGTGGCTTAAAGAAAGGCGTAGCAGGATGTCGGGAGAACCTGCTCATCGATAGATGTGTCTGTAAAGACGCAGCATACTATCAGCGATTTCTATCGATGGCCTGGATTGATTACCGGAAAGCTTTCGATTCAACCTCCCATAGACTTATCATCTGTCTGTTGGAAAGCCTAAAGGTTCATCCACACATCGTGAGGTGCATAGAGACATTAATGCCGCTTTGGAAAACCAGATTTACTATCTCATCTGGAAAACATCGGTTGATCACTAACAGTATCACCTTTCAGAGAGGTGTATTTCAGGGCGACACCATGAGCCCTCTCCTCTTTTGCCTCACATTATTGCCACTATCTCTCGCACTTCGCCATTCCGAAGGGTATCTCTGCGGCAAACCTGGAAACCGAAAGCATAAGGTCACTCATGTATTTTACATGGATGATCTTAAGATCTATGCTAGGAATCAAGAGAAACTACATCTAGCTCTGAAAATTGTCAAGGAGTTCACTCAAGAGATTGGAATGGAATTCGAGTTAGACAAATGCGCCAAGGTTAATTTGAAGAAAGGAAAACTTAATGGCATCTCCGAAGATCCTGAGCTCGTTGACAGAAGCGCTATACGATACCTTTGCGCTGGAGAGACCTATACATACCTGGGCGTGCCACAGAGCCGCCTTCAGGACGCGACATCTATAAAGGATACTCTCCGATGCAGATACAAACGTCTCATCCGGCAGATTTGGTCTTCCGAACTGTCGGCGAGAAAAAAAGTATCTGCAACGAACATGCTTGCCGTCCCGGTAGTACTCTATTCATTTGGAGTGGTTCCATGGACGAAGGACGAGCTCAGATCCCTTGATATCGGGACGCGAAAGGTTTTGCACATGAACAAGAGCATGCACCTTAAGTCTTCTGTTCCACGACTTTACATCTCACGCCGCCTAGGTGGTCGCGGAATACTGAATCTTGAATGTCTTCACAACAGACTCATTCTGGGTACAGCACATATAGTTGCAAATGGACAAGACCCTCTTCTTAAAATGGTCAGGAAACACGAAGAAGTGGGATAAGGGGCGTTTCTGTACAAAGCAGCGGAGGAGGCTGCTGAAACACTCGGCCTTGACTTCAATATTAGGGGTGAGCAAAATGCATCAAATCTTGTCCATCTTGAATACTCACTCCTGAAGGCCCGGATTAAGAAAGCACAGGAGAAAAACTTCCACGAACAGCTCCTCGACAAGAGGATGCACGGCATCTTCCACAGAAATGTGGAAGATCAGTCGATGTCGTATGAGCTAACGTTTGCTTTCCTTAGATCACCCGGATTGAAGTCGGGCACGGAGGGCTTCATTTTGGCATGTCAAGACGGTGTCATTTCCACTCTAGCATACCGTCGCCACATTTTGAGCCAAGACATTCCCAATGATAGCTCTCTTTTAAGGCCTTGATACCTCTCCTCTTTTTCTTTCTCCTTTGCAGTGATGTTGTATTCGGACGGAGCCGAGAATTCGATCACGAATATAGTTCGTTTCTCGAAGTCTTGGAGAACAATGTCAGGCCTCGAGTGCGCAACGGAGACTGCTGCCCGAAAATCGTAGTTCCAGAAAATTTGGCACTTCTCGTTTCGGACAATCGACTCTATCTCCTTTGGAGCGTTCGGCAAGGCATTATGTCTATAGATATACGTCGTTTTCGCGTGGGTCGGACACCCTGATAGTATGTGTTCTAGGTACTCAGCGTGTGCATGACATGCTCTGCCACTATCACTGGGAACTTCTTGACATAAAATGCGCTCACGATATGCTAAGGTGGAAATGACACCGTCCTGGCATGCGAAAATAAAACCCTCTGTACCTGAATTAAGCCCTGATGATTTGAGGAAAGCAAAAGTTTGCTCCTTCGACAAGGACTGTTTTTCTACATTTCTGTGAAAGTTTCCGTGCATTTTCTTGTCGAGTAGCTCTTCGTGAAAATTTTCAACCTCTGCTTTCTTCACTTAGGTTTTTAGAAGTGAAGCATCTAGATGAAGTAATGCACTTTCCTCACTTCTGATGTTAAAATTCAGGCCAAGGGTCTCGGCCACTTGCTCCACGGCTTTGTGAAGGAACGCTCCTTCGCCAATCATTTCGTGGTTCCTGACCATCTTTAGGAGAGGATCTCTTCCATGCGCAACGATGTAAGCTGTACTTAGAACAATCCGGTTACGAAGACACTGGAGATTCAGAAGTCCGCGTCCGCGTTGACGGCGTGAAATATATAATCGCGGAACTGACGAATTGATATGCAAGCTGTCCTGAATGCGGTTTTGAGGCACGCCCAGGTATGTATAGGTCTCTCCAGTATTAAGATGTCTGATAACACTTATATCCACAAGCTCAGGGTCCTTGGGAATGCCAGTAATCTTTCTTTCTTCAGATAAATTTTGGCACACTTGTCCAAGCCAAATTCCATCCCAATATCTCCTGTGTAGTTCTTGACAATATTTATAGCAGTTTGAAGTTTGCTTCTACCAGAGGCATAGATCTTCAGGTCATCCATATAAAATACATGAGTGACCTTATGCTCGCGCTGATTATAGTGTCGCCACAGAGGTATCCAGGAGAATTTCGTAGTGCGAGAGATAGAGGCAAAAGTGTGATGCAAAAAAGCAAAGGGCTCATGGTATCACCTTGAAAGACGCCCCTGTGGAAGGTGAGAGGTTGAATCGAAAGCTTTCTGGTAGTCAATCCAGGCCATTGACAGGACGCGCTGATGGGCTGGAGCGTCTGTACAGACACACCTGTCAATCAGCAGGTTCTCTCGACAGCCTGCTACACCTTTTTTCGAGCCACGTTGTTCGTACATCTCTCGCCATACAGGCTTAATTCGTCGAACAATCCTGTTGTTGAGGACAGCTGTAAAGATCTTATACAGCGTGTTCAAACAAGTTATTGGCCTGTAATTCTCTGGGTTGGACAAGTTGCCTTTTTTTGGCAGGAGTATAGTGCGTCCTAACACCAAGCACTACGGAATGGGCGTCTCCGACTTTAAATATGAGGTGAATATGCGGGCCAAATGTTGGTGTGTAAAAGTAAACTTCTTCCACCAAAAGTTCTTGATACAATCTGATCCAGCAGCGGAAAAGTTCTTCGTGCCTTTAAGTGCTTTTCTCACCTCTTCGGCAGTGATTGATGGACATTCCTCCTCAGATTTTATGAGGTTGTCGCAAAACTCCTTGAAGCGGATGATATTTTCAGTATCTTCTTTCAACTCTAGTGTTTTCGGGATCTTGTACACCTCTCTCCAAAAAGTCTCTATCTCCTTGGGCTTGGGTGGATTTTTGACAGAAACAGGTAGATCGCTAAAGAGGCGCGACGGGTCAGCGAGAAACTTTTGATTCTCCCTGATCCATCTCTCCCTCTTCTGTATTCTCCTCCTTGCGTCAGATAACAGCCGTATTTTTTGTCAACAATATGCTACTTAATTGTCAGCAGCTTTGACTTGTTTAGTGTGTGATTCAAGATCCTTAGTTCTTGGGCGAACTTTCGAACCCTTTCCGTAAACGGTCTACCAGATGTTATGTAGTCAATCACACATTGAACACGGGACGCATTCTGTCTTGCCCATTCAATCTTCTTGTTCAGTTGATGCAAGCGTCTTTTGGTCTTTTGATCCATCGTTGGTTTCAGCCTTCGATTTGAATCAGCCAAAGTTCTCGCTGCACCATAAACTGAGCAATTGATGGTCCAGAGGTCGTACTCTTGCGAGATATCTCCACGAAGGAAGGCATCGATTTCAGCCAGATCTTGGGGCTTAGGAGGAACTTGCATCTTAATGTTCCTGCTAGTAATGAAATTGCGATCATCTCTCAGAAGATGCCTGCTTTCTGCGGTTGGTCTCAATGTCGCTTCCTCATCTTCGTCTGCAGCTTGATAAAGCAGCGGTTGGGGAAGCGCTCCGCGTACATATCCATTTTTTCGGAGGTAGTCGGCTTGATTTCGCAAAGACTGATGCGAAACCTGCTGAAGCTCTGGGTGTTTCTGGCACCACAGAGTGTGCATACGCGCCATAAAGCCTCCGCGAACAGGGATAATGCTGGCATCGTAGCTGATCGGCATTGTTTGCCGACCCATTGTCGGGTGCTCTGCGCGTTCGATTGTCTTGAACCGCATCTACAAAATTTTGGTGTTTTGGTGGTTTCGTTGTTGTTCCCACGAGCAGCTAGGGAAAGGGTTAGTCCATCCTTGTAGAGCCCCGCGTGCAAGGATAAGGCTGATACTCTGAGAGGTCGCCCGGTATGCCAGAGTCACCGTTTGAGACAACTAACCCAGGTGCCATTCAGCTTTCGGCATGGTTTTTGCGCCTTCGCTTAGGACTTATTCCTTCGGGACCATCCCTGGACAATTGTCCGCGACTGCTTATTAATTATTTTAACCATATTCAGCAGAAACCCTTGGTACAGGAAACCTCTATCCGCAACCCGAGAACGCGTTCGGTGGCTTTGTCATAGGCCCTTCGGTTCTATTCCAAAGGAATCGAAACCGAAACCGAATATATATATTAATTAAAAATAAGCAAATTAAAACTTCTTGGTTCTAAAAACTTATCGGAATTGCAAGTCTTTCTCTATTACAGAAACGTAGATAAAGATTCTTGATGACTACGAGCTTTAAAATTAAAAAATTGTTGAATATACTTTCAGAAAAATAAATTCCTAATACTTTTGCAGTGCTATTTTTCAATCCAATTTGACTTTGTAATTACTTCACCATCTCCGATTTCGCCAATTCAATGAATTGGGCAAATTAAGTTGTACTCAGCCAAGTTTTTGAATTTTTCACGTGAAAATTTAGTCTGTTACAAGATTTTTTCAGTAGGTATGAAATTCACTAAAAATCAACATTCTTGTTAACAATGTAAAAAATAAGTATTATTTCAGAGCTAATTTCAGGTATTGAAATATGACTAAAAAAGCTGTCTCCAGTCATACTAAAATGAAACCACTCGTGGGATTCCAGAGTCGTTTTTCTACATTAAAAATGATAACAACATAAAGTTATCATATTTTTGAAAAGAACACGGAAACTATGATACCGTAAGAAAAGAGATCTCTGATTTTCACAGAGAATGTTTAATACTATTTCCAACAGTTTCCGGTAATAACTATTTATATAGATAACGTTTGTTTATTGATAAATTAACAGCATACGAATTTCAGGGGTGCTTACACAAAAGTAAGTCTGAATCTCAACGTGCATTTTCGATGTTCTTGTTCCTTGTGGGTTGAAAATTACCCTGCTTAAAATGTCGGATAGGACTCGGTGAGTAACCGGTTAGAGGTGGGTTCTAAACGGCCTAACCGCGCCGTAACCGATTTTTGTCTCTGGGTTATAACCCACACCTAACCGGGCTCTCTCTGGCATTATACAATATTCGTACCCGGTTTCTAGCTGGTTTGTAACTGGATCCACAAAATACTTCTACACGGTTCTTATCCGGTCCTAACCGGCTTGTACCTGATTTTTGTCTCCAGTTTATATTCTAGACCTAACCGGGCTCTATCGGACTGTACCCGGTTCTTATCCGGCCCAAACCGCGCTGAAATCGGTTCTTGTATCCGGGCTATAATCGACACCTAAGCGGACTCTATCTCGCATCATGTAATATTCGTATCCGGTTCCTACCCGGTTTGTGACTGGATCCACAAAATACTTCTAACCGGTTCTCATCAGGTCCTAACTGGCCCGTACCCTATTTTAGCCTCAGGTTTATACACAGAAAAAATTTTAACTTGAGGAATTATAGAATTAGTTACGATGTGGCGGATATGAGAAAAAATCCGTGATAATTACAGACTTACGTTTTTGTGAATTCTACAGAACTTTTTCTATAAGAATTAAATATAATTCAGCAAGAATTCTTAAACAAGATACAAAACGCCTCTCAAATCAAAAACGCGGCAGAATTCTCTAATTTCTACATCACCGCACCGTCGCACAGTGATAAATATGGGGAAAAATTCGAGCCACGCGACGATTTTAATCAAATAATAAAACTTTTTTTTTATTCTTGCCTAAAAATGTTATATTTAATATTTCCAGTGAGAGAATTGTTATAACTACCCATATATTTTTTTTTAACCATGAAACGACTTGCCTCAACATCAGTGGAAATTGTTAGAAAATAACGCAGGACTACAAAATATTTTCGGGAGTGGAACCAAGTGGAATATACGTTTCCAGGCGCGCTGATCACGAATCCGTGACCCCTATGACCCCTACACGTCAGCATTAAGGTCATTTGAAGGTCAGCTTCTTTTATTTGAGAGATATAATCTTTTTGACCTCAGATTCTGAAAGAGCGGGCAATTTTACGTTCAGATATATTTTTCGCTACGGGTCCCAGTGATCTCTATAGGTCATATGAAGGTCAAATCAATAATTCTAAATTCATATATGTGTCTCGTCTGTATCTCGTCATGGTAGCCATATACAGAGGAAATTACCTATGGAAACGCTATTGTATATGAGGGATTCAAAATATATACACGGCAAGGCAGGCAAAAAATCTAAATACCTCAAATAATGTTGTGTTTTAGGTTTTTAGGTTATGGGATATTTAGATTTACTTTTTTCCTGCTGGTGTATGAAACTTTGAGGCTATAACGTATTTAAATTGTAATCTTCGGTCTTTGTATAACGATTTTGAGGCCAAAAACATGATATCTCTCGAATTAACGAAGCCGACCTTCCAATGACCTTGATCCTGACGTGTAGGGGTCATAGGGGCCACGGATTCGTGACCAGGGCACCCGAAAACGTATTTTGTAAGGATCATTACCTTTATATTAGCAAACCATGACAAGCTACTAGGTTCAGAAATTCTAAAGAATGCTTTTGACCTTCATGTGACCTCTACAGGTCACTCGATCCCGTGTGTAAAAATATATCCGAAAGTAACATTTTCCGCTGTTTCAGGATCTGAGGTCAAAAAGATGATATCTCTTGAATTAACGCAGTTGACCTTCAAATGACCTTGATTCTCACGTGTAGGGGTCATAGGGGTCATGGATTCGTGATCAACGCATCCGAAAACGTATTTTGTAAGGGTCATTACCTCGATATTAGCAAAAAATTGTAGCAAAAAATATTAGAGAAGAATAAAAAAAAATTTCATTAGTTGATTAAAATCGTTGCGTGGCTCGAATTTGTTCCCATATTTATCACTGTGCATCGTTTTCAACACGAAAAAAAATTCCGATTTATAGAGTGGCTTCTATATTTAGCCTACTTATTTGTATATCAGAAAGAAGGAAGGACGGACGGAGCACAAAGGAGAGACACATTCTTAACTTATTGTAAGGCACACAAACATAATTATATAGCATAACCTAAAATTTATGTATAATGCACGCAAGGCATTTCCCTAACGCAAAATATCGCACGCTGAGGGTATCGGTCGAGATGGTCCTTATATACTAATCGAGAAAATTCTTACCGTTTGTGAGAAACGAACAGTGCCGGACCGAATATTTAATTTCAGGTTACAAATTTCCGGATAGAAACCGCTTAGAATGTTTCATGTGTCGAGTGCTGTGTAGGAATCGGTTAGGAACCAGTTAAAAATGAATTTCGATCTTTGCCAATATTTCATTTCAGGGTCCAATTTTTTTATAGAAACCGGTTAAGGCCGGTTAGAATGATTCCTGTGTTAAGTGCCGTGTAGAAATCGGTTAAGAACCGCTTAGAAAGAAATTTCGGTGTTTACCAATAGCTAATATCAGGTTTTTATTTGCCGGATTGTAACCGGTTTTGACCAGTTAGAAAGTTTCCACTGTCGAGTGCCATGTAGGAATCGATTAGGAACCAGTTAGAAACGAACTTTGCTCTTTGCCAATATTTAATTTTGGTTCCATTTGTCGGATAGAAATCTGTTAGGACCGGTTAGAATGTTTCCTGTGTTGAATGCCGTGTAGGAATCCTTTAGGAATCAATTAGAAACGAACTTTGGCCTTTGCCAATATTTAATTTCTGGTTTCGTTTGTCGGATAGAAAACGGTTAGGATCGGTTAGAACGTTAGTTGTGTCGAGTGCCGTGTCGGAATCGGTTAGGAACCAGTTAGAAATCAATTTCGGTCTTTGCCAATATTTCATTTCAGGGTCCAATTTTTTTATAGAAACCGGTTAAGGCCGGTTAGAATGATTCCTGTGTTAAGTGCCGTGTAGAAATCTGTTAAGAACCAGTTAGAAACAAATTTTGGTATTTACCAATATTTAATATCAGGTTCTTATTTGCCGGATTCTAACCGTTTAGGACCAGCTGGAAAGTTTCCAGTGTCGAGTGCCGTGTTGGAATCGGTTAGGAACCATTTAGAAATGAATTACGGTCTGCCAATATTTCATTTCATGTTCTAATTTTCTGATAGAAACTGGTTAGGACCTGTTAGAATGATTCCTGTGTTGAGTGCCGTGTAGAAATCGGTTAAGAACCGGTTAGAAATTAATTTCGGTATTTACCAAGATTTAATATCAGGTTCCATTTGCCGTATAAGGACTTGTTAGGATCCAAGTACGTTCCAGAAATTCAAATTGAGACCGGATAGAAATCGGTTAGAACCGGGTGTGGTGGAACCACCGTGGCTGTGGTGAGCCCACACTTGTAGTAGTTATTTTACTACAAGAAACTATCCATCTAGAAACACTACCCGAATCGGGTAGTGTCTTGCCTAACCTGAAAGGGAAATGGCTTAAAGGTATAATATCAGGTTATAATTTGCCTGATAAAAACCGGTTAGGACCATTTAGAAAGTATCAAGTGTCGAGTGCCCTGTAGGAATCGGTTAGGAACCGGTTAGAAACTAATTTGAGTGTTTGCCAATATTTAATTTCAGGCTCTAATTTTCCGGATAGAAGCCAGTTAGGACCGGTTAGAAAGTTTTCAGTGTCGAGTGCCGTGTAGGAATCGGTTAGGAATCAGTTAGAAACGAACTTTGATCTTTGCTAATATTTAATTTCTGGTTCCATTTGCCGTATAAGGACCTGTTAGGATCCAAGTACGTTCCAGAAATTCAAATTGAGACCGGATAGAAATCGGTTAGATCCGGGTATAAACCGAATTGGTTTCGATCCGGTTTCTTGTGTTTTCTATCCGGTATTTTAAGCAGGGGAACCACGTGGAAGAAGAAATAACTTGATCTGCTTTACAGAAAAATTAATTTTTCTCGAAAAAGTCAGATCATACCGCAAAATTATATACAGAATATAAAAGATGCGGCTCATTAAAATGATTTTTTATCGTAACTATTTTCATAATTATGCATACTCAGGGAGATATGCGAAGGAAATTGTTATAAAGTAGTGTGAATTATCTATCTCGCTTATTGAGAGTTCTTAAAGTATGCATAATTTATAAAGAGACTGATGATCTAAAAGTACTCTTTTTAATAAGCCGCATCTTTTCTATTTTGCATAATTTTTCGGTATGATCAGCTGTTTTCAACAATATTAATTTTTGTGTAAAAACAGACAAATTAACGATAAGCGACCTCTAAATGTTATCCGTTTCATGTTTATTTCCACGTGGTTCATTTAAACCCAAAAGGAACAAAAGAATCGAAAATGCAAGTTGAGATTCGGAATTCTTTCTTTTTTATACCCCTTATAAATATTTTACTTTATAATTGATTATTATTACTTTTTGCCCTATTTCGTTTGCGATAAAAATATGTCTTTCCATATTTATAACGAATATATCCCTTATTTTCATGAAGAAATGTAGATATTATGTTTTTCATTTAATTATTCTATTGAGTTGATGGTAGTCATATTTTTAAACATTTTTTTTTCGTGATAATATTAGTTTTTAATATTTTTAGTACGACTTTGCAATCACTTTCATTCGAAAAACTTGTAACTACTCAGTTATAACTCAAAACTTTTTGTTTGTAGAAATTCGTACGAATATAGTATTTATTAATTATATGCATACCATTTTTTAGTTGCATAATTTCCTAATGAAAATGTTTTCTGTGTCATCGTTATCATAGATGTACCCACAAACGAAGCATTTTGAAAAAACTGAACACGAGTAATTTGCTCTGAAGAATACGTCAAACGTGGTCAAGTTTGGGAGGCCATAACTGATGACCCATTGGGGCTCGGTCATTGTTTTTGTCGAATTGCTCGAAATCGCGTATACTTTAATCAAAATCTAGAATATTTTTTTCGCAAAATTGACAGGTTTTCAAGTACATATATTAACTTCAGAATTTGGGTTTTAGCGTCTTTTTAAAACAAAATCGGTGTTCTTTGCAGACATATAACTCTGAGCCTATGACTGAAAGAAGGTTTTTTTTTAACTTTTTCAGAATTTTCTCAAGTTTACGAAAGCAGTCTACGAACACACGATTTTTGGAAAATTGTTCAAAAACATTTTCGGGACGCGTCGTACTTATTTGGAAAATTTGATATTCCCATCAAGACTCCTCAATGAAACGCTATAGCAAAAAAACGCGCTTAACATACTTAACGAGGTAAAAAATTACCAATATGACGAAAGTTTTTTAGTTTGAAAGTTATTGCTGCAATTGGCTTTTCCATATGCATGGTGCTTCAAAGACTCCTTGCCACTCTGTAATAGTAAATTTTTAATTATAAAATAAACGGAAGGGTTGTAAATAAATTTTCCATTCATATAAATCTCTATAACAATTTTAGGACTTTGCAGGTGTGAAAATGGAATTTCCGTTATTTTCAATACTTTTACGTATGAATGATATGGAAAGCATTCAATATTTATAAAGCAGATCATTATATCTTGTAGTCTTAAGAAATAAGAATATTCTCTCCTTTTTCAGTTCTAAACTTTTTTTTAAATAAAAAATGCGGACAAAGCAACAATTTTTTTACATGACAATTGAAACTTTCGTTATCGCATTGGTAATAGTATAGGAAATATGATTTTTTTTTTCTGGTGAAAGTACCTATTTTTCTATTCAGGGGCCATGTATAAATTACGTTACAATAATTATTAATCAGAAAATCCCCTAATGGGGCCTTATACCCTGTCTAATTTTCTTCCCATACATTACCAATGAAAGAATTGCAAGAGCCCTTACTATTGGAGAATATTCTTTGTTCTACGTGTAGGTTAATTAATATCAATTTTGTCGAATAAATACATCCAAATTATACAAATAATATTAAAAGTTGAAACCCTCAAGTAATATTGCATATCATATTTTACTGGAGAAGTGAGAGAAAAAAATGTATTTCTTGTTAATTAGTTCGTTATTTAATATTATAAGATTTTGTTATTGTTATACTTTCAATATTTTCAAATATTGTGTTAGAATTGCAATTTTGATTTTTTTAAAGTGTTTCAATGAAAACATTTCTGCACTTGAGCCCTCGAAATCAATAACTCGCCCGACGCAGGAAAACGCGAAAAGCCTTAGCCCCCGGGTCTCAAGAAATGGGAATGTTCAAATTCACAAAATTAATTTTATAAATACAGGCTTCTGCATAATAACAAGGCAGAATCTATTTACAATTCTTGTGTCCTAAAATTAGTTCTGAGAACAAAAATTAAAAACGGAAAAAATATTTTTTTTCCTAATATTCGATAAGTGATTAATACATAAATCATCATAATTGGTACAAATATTACTGAAACTGTTTGAAATTGAGCACACATACAAAGTATACTCGGCGAATGCCTGCAAAATGATAAAAAGTTGAAAATTACCATTTGTTTAATAATGTCCATTTGAAAATTAAGGCCGATCGGTAAACGAATTTTTCTACTTTCGGAGACAAAAAGTATCGAGGCAACTTCAGATTTGAAACAACCTTCATCGAGAAAGTTGTTCTATATAGTTGAAAGAAAATTTCTGCGATAATGCTAACATGTTTTTTATTTATATATTTTTTTGTAGTTGTACGTATATTATTTAGATTTTTTTCATGAGTGCAGAAAGATAAGTATGCGATTAGAAAAAGTATAAGTACAAAAGCTAATAATGTAAAAAATGCCCATACATTTTATTATGATTCTAAGAAAATAATTATTACTCAAAGTGAGAATTCTACAAACATATTTTATGCGAAGGACATGCTTTGTACATTTTTATTTGTGTATATATTAATAAGTTTATGTGTTTGTTATGGTTACAATTTAAAAGCAAATAATATTCAATAAATGCTCACATATTTTAATAATAACGACTATTGTAATTAATCATTCTATGAAAAGAATTATTCATCTGGGCGAATCAAAAAATTTCTAATGGGGTCGTTAAAAAAAATTCTTTTGTTTTTCAATTTTCACTTAAAATGTTAAAATACAAAGCTTCAAATGAAAAATGTATCGGTGGATATTTCCATTCACGAAAATATTGGAAGAAAGTGAATAGCCAGAATATAGTTCGGAAAGACCAGTCAAGGTATACGGGTTCTAAATTTTTTGCAGTTCGACTCATGTACACGGCACACTCTCTTCACCTAACCCACTCACACACATTAAGCATAAAGCACTGGTTCGCGGGACTAGCGCCACGCGTAGCTGGTTCCCAAACTAAACCTAACTAAGCCTTCCCCTGCGATCTCGCTCCCCTTAGCTTGCATCAAACTGCCCGCTGCATTGTCGCCTCTATACCTATTTTCCCTCTACGTTCGTATTCAACTTGAAGGTGTTACGTCCCAGGCGCTGCAATCGATTTTAGTCTGTTAGAACAATACGCTGATACGTTGAGGTGTGAGTTCGTTTACCCGTCGTTGAATGGTTGAAACCATTAGCCGCGAAAAATAGGTCAGGTTTAAATAAATGACTACACTGAACACTGTATTTATCCTTGTAATAAAATCAATCGTTTTATTATGAAGTTCTGGTAGACGTGGCTGATATTTAGAGGTTCATATTATAATTCCTCGATGAACAAACACAAGTAAGCTTAACACTTAACATTTCGGCACAGCCGAACACAAACGCACGCATCGCAAACACGAAAGTGAGGTTACGTTACCTCCGAAATTCTCAAAAGTTTCTAAGTCCGAGACTTGTACAATAAACGAAGATACTAGAGTTGCAGGTACAAGCTTGAAAAGGCGCGCCGAGATACAATATTCTGAAGTTTTCGTGCTCTGCATCTATATTTAAAAGCTCGTTTAAGGCGGGATTTATCCCTACTTTTAGCGTTTACCCAATCGGAAAGCTGACGTCACTCAATTTTAGTGCCGAATAACCAATCATAAATGAGGTCACTTTGCTCCTCCTACTGGTATTAGGCAATTAAAGTGAGTGACAGTTCAAGGATTTGGATCCAAAGGTCGACTTTTCGACAGGCTGCACGTCAATCACTGTGATTGACGGTTTCCTGTTTGAGAGTCCAAGGGTCGCTTTTTTATGGCGTCTGGCTGGCGCCATGACCTATTAACGATACTAAAAATAGCTCAAGGCCTCGATTTTCTAACCTTAAATTCACTTTAGACAGTGAAACTGCGCAGTACTATAATGAGTTCATAACTAAATTGAAACTCGATACTATACTTGAATCTTAGTACTCTCACTTAAAATAAACCTATCATTTTCGTTGATATTCATATATCAATATTAATCATCTTAATAATTGCTCATTTCTTGCGTATTCTGATTTATTTTAGGTTCTTGAACTTTTCCATTCGAGAAATTACTAGTCTAGGGAGTATCTAGTAAAAGGGTCTTAGCGCCCTGAAACTTTAATTTTCAAAACGGCGGATCCCGTTACACCTCCCCCCTTACTCAAAAGGTGTCTCTTGCTTTATTCCGAGACAGCTTTTTATTTACAATAATTCATTGCTATTGAACAAATTACTCGATGTCTAGCGACTTCCATAAGCCTTCTTGAAAGTGTCAGATTTTTGACAGTTCAAGTCAGGTTACGTGACCACTGATTATCCTGCTTCATGTAAGTGCATGTAAGCAATGAAGTTGGATGTGTTTGAGGAAGAACTTGTAAATAGTGTTAAAAGTGACAAGTGTCAAAGGATCAATGTCAGAAGTGACAGAAGTGATGGATGCGATTTCTGAAATCGTTCTCAAAAGAATATTCTGCAGAATAGTGTGTAAAGATCGCAATAACATACGTCTTCATCTTTTAGATTTTCAGGTAAGAAATTCTTATTACCGATTTCTTGGCAAAAGATTCCAAATCATGTATCAAGAAAAACCGTCATACTGACATTAAGTTCCTCAGTTTCTTCCTGGGTCTAAATAAAATCGACAATTAGATATAAAATAGAGTTGAATTTATAAGAATCTATTTGTAAGTGAAATGACTGAAAATAGAAAAAGCAGTATTTAACCTAATAATAGAAAATCAAAAGGTGGAATAAACTACAAGAGTGAAGTAATAGAGAACAGAATAACAGAATAAATAAAGAATTGTTTAAGTATAAAGTGAATTTGAATTTTAAAATAAAAATTTTGTCGTCAAAATTAAAATAATAATATTCCTAAGTGAGGAGTAGCAAAGGAAGAAAGGATAAGAATATGGAAGAGAAGAGATTTAGTGGATTCAATTGTTAATTGCTATGTGTCACTTGTCTGAACATCTTTTCATGCGCCATCTGTGCCTCGCAACACAATCTAGCGAGAATGAAAATGAAAAAATTCTCTGCCTCATCCAACCGATCCCGCAAGAACACATATGCCTGAGAGTCTGATCCCCATAAAAATAACTAAGTTGAAAAAGTAATTCAAATCAAATTGAAACAATACCAATTCAATCGAAAAAACAATCGCCGAATCGGTGATTAAAATCCGGTAAAATTTGGTAACAGATTCAAATCTAATCAGGAATTTTTTAGATGAAACCAGATCAGTTGACAAATCGGTCACAAAACAGACCTAATTGAACTTCAACTACGCAGTGAATGGACTAAAACCAATTTAAATTAGTCCGATCTCAAATTTGATTAATTCCCTGAACAAAATCCTCAATCTAGTGCGAAAATCACTGAAATCGACATTATCTTCTTTATTGATAATCGATTCAAGATTCGAAGCAGATAATAAATCTAGTGCACGTGCTACTGTTTTCATTATACATCCCCTGACCGGCTATGTCAGTTTTATATGGAAATATAAAACAGATAAATTTGAGACTTAATTTCATTCTATATATTTTTATATTATATATATGTATGCTCTGAAATATACTTTTCCTAAATTTTCCTATCTAGGTTTTCCTTGGTGAGAGGACGAAATCAACTTCATTTGATTTTTATACTCAGATAAGTTATTTTCATTGCTAGTAAAATTTTTAAAATAATAATTTTGAGTTTTCTAAGAACAATTGCTTTGTTAAAATTATTATCGTTTTGTTTCAGGTTTTTAACTAGGTCCATGGAGTAAGAGAAAAATAGATGGAGAGAAGATTTACTTCAATCTGTAAGTATAATATTCTCAATATTTCTGCCATATTATTAATTTCAATATTCGGGTAGGGGAATGTTTGCTCAAATTTTAAATGAGATTTTCCTTGCTATTTAGACGATTTTTACTTGTGAGTGTCTTCTGACCTGGATACTGTTTCTTTAATTCTAAAATCATTTTTGTTCGAAATGCTTCTTGCATTTCTTTATATTTTCGTGTATTCTTGCAATTTGTATACCCTAATTCATACTGCTTTCCCTTAATATTTATCAAGGCTGTTAAACCTTAAATCTATATATTCAAATTTTTCTAAAGTTGCCCTATCTTTAAAATCCCATATTTATTAATGAGCCTTCGGACATCTCCCGTTCATGTATATATATATTTCGAATTTACTTCTCATATTATAATTCCTTTTTTATTTGTCATTCAAGATTCCTATTCAAGGTCAAAATATCTCTTGATCAAAATTTCTGAGCATTTTTATTCTGGCCTATTTGGACTAAATAATTTACCCTAATTTTATTCTGTATTCTGCATTCATCTGAAAGAATTTATGCTCTCATTGTGTAATTAAGTAAGTAAGTATACCATTAAGCCATTTCCCTTTCAGGGTAGGCGTGACACTACCCGATTCGGGTAGTGTTTCGAGGTGGATAGTTTCTTGTAGTTAGTAAATAACTACAAGTGTGGGCTCACCACACCCACGATGTGCCAACAGCACGCAGTATTCTCGAATGGTCACCAATCCAAGTACTAACTGCGCTCAACGCTGCTTAACCTCAGTGATCTGACGAGAACTGGGGTTTTCAGCGTGGTATTTCAGTCTTAGACTTTACACTATTAGGCCCGATTAGGCCCTTAAGAAAAAGGGCATATTTCCTTTTAACATGGCTGTTTTATAAATATTTATTTCTCTATTCTAAGATTAATTTCCCTTCGAGCCATACTCATCAATCGTTTTACTTATTTTTGTTCGTTTGTTCCAGAATGAACATTTTTCTCAGAACGAATCATATCAACGTTCAATGAAGTCAGGCTCAATATAATGAAGGCACATGTCTCACGAGATCGATCTGGACTTCATCAGAATTTACAACAGTTTTCAAGATAACCATTGCTTTCCAAGTAATGAGAGGAGAGATGATAATTTCTCCAGAAGAACTATTCAAAGTTCAGAATCGGGAAAATGTTATTTAAACATTTTATTCTACAGAGTCAAGAAAATATTGCCAAGATCACCTCATACTTCGACATTTTTTTTTTATTCTGAATATAGAGTTTTAATTGACTAAAATGACAATAATTGTGATCCAATCGCTGCCCTATTATCAGAGTGATCAGTTCTGATTCAAGAGCCCATTGTCTCGACTCTTATTATCAGTGAAGGAAAAAATAGGAAGGATAATATTCTGGATTTCCGGTCTGTCAGTAGTACTACTGAAAATGACCGTTGGTCTTGACCTTCGCCGAGAAACAAAGCCCACGTGATTCCTGACCAGGGGAAACACGCCAGAGTTTCCGACTCACGGTCCTGTTAAATGGTCCAGCCTCCGCCACAAATAAAGCCCACGTTTTCTTTGACCAGTACAAAACGCCAGAACTTGTGACTCGACAAATCAAAACTTGCCCTTTCGGACATACCTACTCAACACCTGAGTAGTAGTAAACACAAACTTGACCTTTCGGACATACCTACTCAATACCTGAGTAGTAGTAAAAACAAAACTTGACCTTTCGGTTGAGAAGATTCTTTGGCAAAACCTTCTTGACTTTTTTCTAATACAATGATTCTTTGTTAAAGTATAAATTATTCTAATATAATTTAAATATTTATCCAAATTATAGTTCTAATTTATAATGCCAAATTCAGATTTCCAATGTATACAATCGAATCCTGTCATGAGGAACGAAGATTCATTTAAGACATTTTTTGAAGTACAGAATTTCCCATTATCAATTACGAGAACTTTGTCTTGTCTGCCCACCTCGATGGCAACCCCAAATCAGTAGACAGAATACCACCAATTGAATTTCAATTAACCGGGTACACGCTTTTTTTTTGGCACACAGCCAATTATCCGGGCACACAGCCCAATTTTCAGGCAAACAGAAAATTATCCGGGAACACATCCCAATTTTCAGGCAAACAGAAAATTATCCGGCAACACATCCCAATTTTCAGACAAACAGAAAATTATCGGGGAACACATCCCAATTTTCAGGCAAACAGAAAATTATCCGGGAACACATCCCAATTTTCAGGCCAACAGAAAATTATCCGGGAACACATCCCAATTTTTAGACAAACAGAAAATTATCGGGGAAAACATCCCAATTTTCAGGCAAACAGAAAATTATCCGGGAACACATCCCAATTTTCAGGCAAACAGAAAATTATCCGGGAACACATCCCAATTTTCAGGCAAATAGAAAATTATCCGGGAACACATCCCAAGTTTCAGGCAAACAGAAAATTATCCGGGAACACATCCCAATTTTCAGCCAAACAATTTAAATCGCAAATATTTATCTCAAGTAGGGGTTGATGTTGGTCCTAGCTCATAAATTCACCGAAATGAATAACCATGGTAAACAAGCTTGCGACCTCCGGAAAATCTAAGCAGGTTCATAAGTTATCTGATCAACAGAATTTGACAGCTATTCTCGCCACCGTTTCCTTATTAAAATTTCCTGTTTGGAATAATTCTGAATCAGTCAAACTACTAACAAATCATCATTTACATATATTTATATCTCTAATGAAACTAGATTTATAACATTGTGAACAGTCCTTCACCAAATGTCCAAGTTCCTTATAATTTAATCATTTTTGAGCCAATTATTATCTGTTCAGAGCTAATCTCTGTACGCAAGTGAGCTATTCTTTATACATATTCTTTATATATTCTCGTCCTTCGTCCATGGAACTACTCCAAATGAATAGAGTACTACCGGGACGGCAAGCATGTTCGTTGCAGATACTTTGTTCCTCGCCGACAGTTCGGAAGACCAAATCTGTCGGATGAGACGTTTATATTTGCTTCGGAGAGTATCCTTTATACATGGCATGTCCTGAATGAGGCTCTGTGACACACCCCGGTATGTATCGGTTTCTTCAGCGCTAAGGTGACGTATAGCGCTTCTGTCGACGAGCTCAGGGTCTTCGGGGATGCCATTAAGTTTTCCTCGCTTCAAATGAACCTTGGCGAATTTTCTGGCTCAAATTCCATTGCAATCGCCTGAGTGTATTTGTCGACAATCTCTACAGCTAGGTGTAGCTGCTTTTTATTTTTAGCATAGATCTTAAGATCATCCATGTAAAATACGTGAGTGACCTTATGCTTTCGATTTCCAGGTTTGCCGTAGAAGTAGCCTTCAGAATGGCGAAGTGCGAGAGACAGTGGCAATAATGTGAGGCAAAAGAGGAGTGGGCTCATCGTGTAGCCCTGAAAGACATTGCTCTTAAAGGCGAAGGTGTTACTTGTCACGCGGTCTTTTCCAGATGAGATAGTAAATGGGGCTTTCCAAAGCGGCATGAATCTCTCTTTGCACCTCACGATGTGCGGATGAACCTTTCAGCTTTCCAACAGGCAGATGATAAGTTTATGGGAAGTTGAATCGAAAGCTTTCCAGTAATCAATCCAGGCCTTTTCCTCCCAACATGCTGCTACGCCAATTTTTTAAACATTGTTCGTACATTTCTCGCCACACAGGTCCGATTTTCCCAACAATCCTATTATTTAGGATAGCTGTGAAGATCTTATACAGTGTGTTCAGACAAGTGATTAGCCTGTAATTCATTGGGTCAGCTAAGTTGCTCATCATTGGCAGGAGTACTGTGCGCCCTTCCAACAACCACACCGTAATAGGCTCTTCCGACTTTAGATATGTGGTAAAAATGCGGGCCAGATGCTAGTGGGTTGAAGGAAACTTCTTTCACCAGAAGGTCTTGACACCATCTGGCCGCGAAGCAGAAGTGTTCTTCATGCCTCTTTTAACTTTTTTCATTCCCTCGGTAGTGATAGGTGGGCATTCTTCCAGTTGGAAGAGTCGAGATGGGTCACAGAAAAACTGTTTGTTTTCTCTGACCCACCTCTCCCTCCGCTCTAGAATTCTCCTCGCTGTGAAATTTTTACCCGATGTTATGTAATCAATCACACACTGAATACGGGACATGTACTGCCTCGCCCAGCTCATCTTTGTGGTGATTTGATGCATTCGTCTTTTGATCTTATGATCAGATGTTGGTTTTTTTTTTATGGTTTGCATTCGTCCAGGGGTCGAATTCTTCAGAAAAATCCCCACGAAGCTCGTCATCCAGTTCAGCCAGATCTTTGCCCTTTTTCCGGAGTTGTTCGGCATGGTTTCGCAGACGTTGACGCGAAAATTGCGTGAGCTCTGTGTGCTTCTCGCACCACAGAGCATGCAGTCGTGACATATAACCTTCTCGTTCAGGAGGCATACTGGTATCGTAGCACTCTAGCAGTTCGCCATTGAGTCGATCCGTCCACCCGAAAGTATTGAGATTCCGCCGGTTCATCGCACTGACTCCGTCTTGATTAGCTCCCACAACTCTAGGGTAGTCGGCAATGTTGTCCGACAAATTGCCGGGACCCCAGCACGTTCGATTGTTCGAAACCGAAACCATATATATATATATATATATATATATATATATATAACTTTACCTCGGAACGAAGTGCTTTCAAATCTCCCGCTATACGAAATTACCAATCACAGCTCAAAAAGATGGCACCCACATCAATCGTATGTTTCCATTTACAACAATAGAATCCGTGAAACCTTCAGCTATCAGCAATTACGTCGCGAAGTCTTATAAATGTAAATCTTCGTACACTCAGAATCATGGAAAAACAACAAAAATGCCACCCTTCAACATAAATGAAGAAGTGAAAGAAGCAAAGCAAGATTTAGGACCCGAAAAATCCGAGGATAAATTTGAGCTGGCCTTCCAGAAATTTGACAGATGGAGAAAACAAAACAGAAGAACGTTTGGACAGTGATCATCATCATTATCAAAGAACATTCACTTCATAGGACGTTCTCGCACCATTTCGGTAAAGGGATATCTGACGCTAACTTTTCAGGGGGCTTGACAGTCTCATAAAATGGTGGTTACGAATAAAATATTTCACATCACTCGCAGGGTTACACACGTCTTCATGTGGAATTCAATGTATTCAATTTTAATGGTAAAGATGTGCCTAACCCTACTTGTGATGTAATATACTATTAATATTCTTTTTGTGAGATTTTAAGAAAAATTCCTTTTGTTGCATGAAATATTACGTAACAGCATCTTTATTTGATTATAATATTGGAATTCAATATTATTTTATTAAGAAAATACTTCTATTGTTGAAAAATACATCTTAAGTATTTGTATGAAAAAAACTTGAGGAAACAAGTTTTTTAAACATTTAAAATCAATTAATAATGCTGTAGTCTTATAACATCAACAATTGACATTGTTTTCATTAAAAAATGCGCCTTTCATGAAGTACGACGTATATGCCTGGCACATATACGTGCCTCGCACGTCGCAACGTGTGGATAAATTGCCCCACACGATTGTTATCTAGGTATTTTTGTATGCTGAATGTTGTGTTATTGCTTAAAATACTAAAGGGATAATGCATTGTGACAATACCTTTCCAAAGCTCCCTTTACCAAGAACCATCAAAAAATTGAAATCACTTGCTCGTATCAAGTCACTCTTGCCCATATTGTGAGGTACATCTTTATCCTGACCCATGGGATTCTTCTTAGTCACAGAAGTTTTCTAAACAATGAAAGTTATTACATAATGTAAATATGTGGAAATATATTGAAGCACACATTATGATAATTTATTAAAAAAAATAAAAATTGCGATTGAAATAGCAAATTAATGCACCATAGTGCATAGGCGGCGATGCCATACAATGTAACGGGCAAATTCCATAGTCCAGATTTTTTGCACCATGGCCTCTCATAGTCCGGAATTGGACACGATTTTGGGAAAAATTATCAAATTGGTGAGATTGGAATGCACTAATAGACTAACTTCACTGTCGATATGATTTATAGTATAATTATTGTGAATATTATAAATGAAAAATTGCAAAACTGCATAATAATATTTATTCGGTAACATAGAAGGGTGGTTGGGGGGAGAGCATTTCAAAATTCCATGCTATAGGTACTTACAAGGAGATACTGAGGACTTAAAAAATCCGATTTGTATGCCAACCAATTGATGGACGAGGAATATAAGTATCAATAGAAAAATGATATAAAAAATAGTGTCACTACAAGGAAGGACAAATTAATTCAAATTGACACAAAAACTTTCGACCGTTTTCTGCGAACGAGAAGAGTAGTAAGGCCCCACTATGGACAGACACCCCCTCCACTACTCCTCCATCCCCCTTGTCACACTATGGCGCCGACCCCCCTCGACAGGCAGCGTATTACGTACACAAGTGTTCGATTCACTAAAATCTCATGATGCATCACTTTATACAGACCTATTTGACTAAAATTTCAGAGATATCATTATACGGTTTCCAATGATCTTTCATTTTTCAGATAGAATTTATGGTTTTCAATAAAATCCCATGATCCCAGATAGCAAAATGCGCGCACGATGCGCGCACAGTGGGGGCACGCGTGCGGATTATCCGCACGTCATGTCGTCACCTGAGCAGACATATGTGTCCTCATATGCGACGCATATCGCTCGCACGTCTTGAAGGTCGCACGCATGACGGTAACATGCGGGCCTCACAGGCATTTTTGCAGGGTTGTAAAATATATTGTTTTAAATGTTATTAATGAATAAAATACGTAACTGCTCAGAAAATCATTTAATTTAAATATTTCAAGTTGAAATATATTTATAATATTGTAACATTGAACACATGAATATTTGGTTTCAAGTAGCATATTTCAGGTACGTCACAAGAAATATAATGAAGACCCTGGCGAAAGTTTCGGATAGGAATTCATTCCGAGGTTATCCGAAATATTCCGAATCATTCCAGAATCTATATCCAAGCCAGTGCGAATCTTTCCAAACCAATCCAAAAAACATTTTCAATCTCATTTGTAGAAAATCGTTCAAAAATCAATCCGAATGAGTCTGAATCAATCCGAATGAACCCAAACGAATCCGAATCAAAGTTTGAATCCGAATTTTCATAGCATTAATAATATTCACTTATTATTACTGTATAAAATGCAACTATTATGTGTTCGTACGACACATATATCCCGCACCATGTAAGCCCGCGTGCCTCTCACAATGTGAGACGCATATGCCTCGCACGTACGTGCCCTCACACAAAATGCCACGCATATGCCTCGCACCATGCACGCATTGCGTGCCTCGCACGCCGTGCGGGTAACGTGCCTCGCACGATTGTTATCTGGGATGCGTTCACTTTACACTGACCTATTTGACGAAAATTTCAGAGATCACATTATACGTTTTCCATTTAGCTTTTGCTTCCCATGTAGAATTTAAGGTCATCTGAAATAAAAGTTTTACGGGTTTTTTTAAAGAAATGTTTATGTGGAATGTATATATGTTTCAATTTATTATCTGAATAATTTTTTCATTTTGTCATAGGTTTTACTTATTGACTAGCGCTGGGATGTACTTTCGATGTCGCTGTTTTCGTGCATGATTCAAGAAAGTTATTATGTTTACGATATTTTCTATCATTTAGGCAACTTTTTGTCGTTAATGAAAATTTTTTCTTAAGTTTATATTTCTTAATCAATTTTTTTATAAAATTCACGGGTTATACTGTCATTTTTTTCTAAATTATCCGTAAAGAATTCAATGAACTCAGACAAAGGATCATTACGACACATGTAATGAAGAAACATAACATGGTACTGGCCACAGACATCCGAAGTCTCACTCCGTTATCTTTTTCATTGAAAGGGACAATTTCCCCGTAAACGAAGAAGACGTTCAGGTACAAAAGGCGAAAGCCCGTAGCCGTCAAATTAAACGCTCTACGATAGTCTCTAACGTACATGGCGACTCAGTGACTACCAGGCTGTAGGTGTCCAGCTGTATTAGCAACGATCGCAGTTTTTTTTTCCAATTCTTTGGAATCTGATCGGTTGGAAATACACTGGCTGCCCGTGCTTCTGTTAGATGAAGTGCTTGTAGTATCTGGAGATTGTTATACTTTTTTGAGGATGTCAGATTATTTTTTGATGAGTCTACAGTATCCGCGGCTGCATCTTCTGAAACGTATGAAAGATTATTAGTTCCATTGGTTGTTGTTGATATGACTGAACGTTGGTTATTAAGAGAACACATAAATGGTGTGTCCTTTTTTATTCCATGATGGAAGCAAAACTCATTTAGGAAATTCAGACTTCTAAATGATGGGCAGTTTAGTTCCTCCAAATTTGTGATACGTCTGCTTGTAATCTTTTGCAGCAAGGCAGCCTTCTCATGACCTCGATTGTATATTAGTTTAGCAGTCCGGGCTATGTCACAAAGCTTAACGTGTAGAAAATTCATTGGAACATCTCCTTAAAACCATTCGATACCATGATATTTACACCTGAGCCAGTTATTTTATCGTTGAGATGGACTTGTAAAATCGGTAAATGCATGAGGCGGAGAATTAATCCAATGAGCTATACAGTAGCGATCTAGAGTAACTACAGCTACTTCTTTAGGTATTCAGCGACCAGAATCATTAGGAAATCCTTGTAAATCAATCACGTGATCTACAATTTTTATTTTTAATACGTTGTGCAGCAGGATGGAATCTATTACAGTCAGAAACAAGCAGAGACTGAAGTTTCCAAAGAAAAGGTTTTTCTTATATGTATAGCTATTATCTCCCACTTAAAGTAAGCACTGAAATCATCTATAATTTGTCTCCACTAGTCTATTTCCAAAACATTATCATACTCTGTATATACTATACAATTAACTTTACTAACAAGCGCTTCTTCAAATCGTACTTCAATTCTAAGACTCCCGTGTTTTAAAAGATTCCAGTGAGAATATCAACTAGCTGAGAGATCCGGTGTAAGATCAAAGGCAAATAAACAATTGCCGACTGGCTATTGTTGCTCATCAATATTATTTCCCTCATTTGAAAAATAAATACCAGTTCCAGTAAATAACATGTTATATGACCCGATGTGGAAGTTTTTATTGTTGAAGGATCTAGGTGAAAACGTTATATACAATTTATATATAATGGACAAAACACTGATATCTTTCATTTGTTTTATATAGACAAATTTATAAAATAAATGAAAAATATCATCGGCTTGTCCAGTACATATAAATTATATATAACTATTTCACCTGTGGATGGTTGTAGAAGTTTCGAAGGTATCTGAGTACCATCAACATAAAGTGGTAGATTATTATTTTATAATTTTGGAAATTGAAGGATTTTCTGTTTACATTGCCATTATATACAGTATTGTCCACAAATCCGATTATTATTCTTTTTGGCAATTGACCAAGAATAACATTGTCAAGGGTTTCACCGTGAACGCCTGAGTTTTTCGTCATAGCTTTCACCTCGATACATGTAATAGGATATTTTGTAATTCCTTGAGATCGAGCTTTAGCATGTGCAAGAAGAATACTAGGGTTGATTTTTCCTCTCCGAATAAGTGGCGAGGCCTTCTCAATGTGTATATGACAGGTGCTTGTACTATCCATAAGACAGAAATTATATTTTGAACAAACTAGACGAACTCGTAGCTCTACACCGTTGATGAGAAATTTATCTTGATTGAAAATGTCACAGTATAAATGGCCAATAAGATCAATAGATTTATTAACACTTAAATATTTCGGTCGATTTTTCAAACCATCATTAGCATCAAAAGCAGCCATTCTTCCAGCAGTATTATTATACCACAGAGTCGATGTAAGATGACTTTTTTGGCATCGACCTGACAGAAGAGTGAATGCAGGAGATTGTTTATATGCCCTACTTTGTCTAGCTGGACAGTATTTTCGGCTACACTTGTGGGGACTACCAGTTTTACTCGAAGACTGAGCATAGTGTGCGCTAGGTCGATGTATTCCTCACCATGGCCAGGAACAACAAACTCTACAGGGGCGTCAACAGTGAGAGAAGAAACAGGTTTATAATTAACACATTGAGAACTCTCTATAGATAATTGCGTCAAAGGTAGTGAAAAGAGATCTAACTCTGACTTCAAGCACTCACCAGTGTGAGAGTGTAAAAACGATCTGCGCTAGTCAAGAAAGGGAGAACACGACGAAATAATGCTTGGTAAAATAAGGGCCCGTCCACAAATCTCGTGACGCTAAGAATAGTCAAAATTGACCCCCACTCCTTCGTGACAAACTGTGACGATGTGAAAACCCCACCTCCCGAAGGGTTATATGACGAATTGTCCCCCCTCCCACCTGTTCTTAATGAGAAGAAAAAACGAATCTTAGGAGAAAAAATTTAAAAAATTTATTTTTCGTTCTCGATATAATAAATTGACGAAAAATGAAACGAATAAGCAATTTCATTCGATTTACTTTGCCACGTGACTTTTATGGAAACCCTCCTTTCCTCGGGCAGCGTCATGAGATTTATGGACAGCCCCTAAGGTCAAATTGATCGATATTCATTTTTACAAGTTTTTTTAATTTAAGGCTGGTATTCACGAATTAAATTTCTCAGGATAACCTTACCACTGGCAAGAAGTTGTTTTTTGTTTCTCTTGCCTTTATTCTGTAATATTTTTTCAATTTGAAATTCTTCCTCAGTATTCTTATTTTTCACACCAGTCAATGCTTGTTCTTAGAAAATACCTTCTATGTCTTCCCCTGCTAAATCTTTCAACTCTTGCATGTAGGGTGATTGATTTCTTCCTATAATAATTTGCCTCACAACAAATAGTTCCTCCCTGCAGCCAGACTCGTAATATTTCTCGAAGAAACCTTTCTCACAACTGATTCTGACGAGATCATCAACACTGTATTTAGGCTTTCGTTTGAACTTTTTTTCTTTACAAAATTGACGTTGAATATTTGCTTAAGCTTAGGCTGTATTCGACAAAATTGACTTCAGATGGTGTAATTCTAGTACTTGAATGTCGAGTATTATTGTATGCATTCACAAGTTGTTGGAAAACATCAATATAACGTCAAGTTTTTCTACGTATAAAATACCACCACATACATTCCTTCAGTGTCCGATTGAAACGCTTTACTATTGCTGCTTTCCCGTGCGGGGTTGCTGGTCCCTTATCGAGCGCCTCCCCAGGTTGCGGATAGGGGAACGCCTCGCAGATATGGGTGGTACCGGGGAAATCAAATACCCGGGGTGGACAAAAGCCAGCTAGGGGAAGGAACCCCGAAATCAAACCAATCATGAGTGCGTATGTGAAAAACGACATACCCCAAGGGAGTAGAAATCTCCCCACTTATTCCGATCGGGTGAAAGCCCCGGTGGTCAGTGCCGGTCCCATGGATTTTGGGGGGGACCAAACATACTTCGAGAGGAGTGTTTGTGAGGAGTTAGGCGGCCCGCTGGACGTCACGGAGGAGCCCAGTTACATACAGAATCTGAAGGAGTGGTCAGGTGCGAAGAGGACTAAGTCCAACTTCTACACCAAGTACCATGACACCAAGGAGGAGCTGATGGGTCTCCAAGAGATCATCAGGAAGATGCAGGTTTTCTGTGGGAAAAAGAGAAACATGTGGCTTGAAATCCGCGACCGTGTGGGGGATGCGGGGGACCGTTTTGAGCGTCTCCACCGAAACGTGAAGGCGCTCGAGACGTGTTTCGACTCTCACTCCAGCTATATGAAGGAGAGGGTAGGCCACGGAGTTACCGAAGTGAGAAAGAAGGCAGGGCGCTAAAGTGTAGCCAGTAGGGGAATTCAGACGGAAAAAGATGCCGTGGAAACTCCCTCAACCCAATATGGGAAGAGAGCGAGGGAGCCCACCCTGAGCCCCGTATAGGCGAGCGCCATTAGGCCATTAAAGAAGAAGAAGTCGAGGACCCGTGGTGTAGCGGTGACCTCGACACCCAAGAAGGAAGAGGGAGAGGTACCGACACCTGTACCCAAAGTGACGTGAAGAAAGAAGAAGAGGAAACGAAGACGAGCTCGACCCGAAGCGGTTTTAATCAAACCGGCTGAGGGCTCGACCTACGCAGAGGTTCCCAAGGACCTCAAGCGAAAGGCAAGACCTGACTCCCTTGGCGTAACAATCAAGGGTGGCAGGGAAACCAGGAGTTGGGAGGTCCTTGTAGAAGTAGGGCCCGCAGAGGATGGCAGATTCAGGCTTTCCGCAGCGATCAAAAAGGTTGTGAGTGAAGGTGGCAGTGTGAGGGAGCTTGTCCCTCGCACGGAGGTTGAGGTCTTCGACCTTGACATTACAACAGATGCGAAGGAGGTTGAGGCTGCCGTCAGAAGTCATTTTAGCGAGCAGCCTGTAGGCAAGATCAGGGTCAGTCTCACAAAGAAGGCCTTCAAGGGAACTCTGAAGGCTTTTGTGGAACTGACTGAAGAAACGGCGTCGAAGTTGGCACGAGCTAGATACCTGAAGGTGAGGTGAATTAAGTAACTCATTCCGTCTGCTGGACGGCAAGAAAACAAATGTGTTTTAATATGTCAACAATTATTTTTAATCATTAATTAAGTCCGTCCAGCAGACGGAGTCAATACAATAGTACATACAACTTTTAAAAATACAATTTAACTAACAGGTTTACATTTGCAGTAGAAGAAAAATATTGTACTGATGAGGACTGTCGACGAACAATCGGAACGTATCAAGCAATTATGAACTGAGAGTTTCTCGGACATATATTACAATAAAATTTGATCAGTTATCTGCAGACCTTTTCTTTCCATCTTTAATAATATATATTACACCCTGGTACACACCATTACATCTTATATATATATATATATATATATATAATCCTTCATGAAATTCGATTTCCTTTCCATATTCCTTATAAACTAATTGGAAACCTGAATAATTAGAAAATTATACGATCATGCACACGATATTTTGTTTAACAAATGCAGGAAATTTTCGATTTGAGAAACAATAAGAATACATTTTTTGAAAATTTATGGTAAATTTTGGAAATTTATGGTAAAATTACCAAAAATTACCGAAAATTTCCGTAATTTATCGTGAATTTTTAAAAATACCGAAATTCTCCAGAAATTCAAGGTATCCAAAGCTTCTTGGAAACCATCCGAAAATTTCAAAAATGTCCAGAAAATGGAAAATTGCTAAATTGGCGGAAATTTAAGAAAAGTTGCTAAATCATCGGAAATTTCAGGTATCTAAAGCTTTTTGGAAAGATTCCAAACATTTCCAGAAATTGGAAAATTGCTAAATTTCCGGTAATTTATGGAAAATTGCTAAATTACCGGAAATTTCAGGTAGCCAAAGCTTTTTGGAAAAATTTACAAAATTTCCGGAAATTATGGAAAATTGCTCAATTTGCCCAATTTCTGGAAATTTATGGAAAGTTGATCAATTTCCGAAATTTCCGGAAATTATGGAAAATTGATCAATTTCCCAAATTTCCGGAAATTTATGGAAAATGGATAAATCACCGAAAATTTCCGGAAATTTATGGAAAATTGATCAATTTCCCAAATTTCCGGAAATTTATGGAAAATTGATAAATCACCGAAAATTTCAGGTATCCAAAAATTTCTAAAATTTTCGGTAATTTATAGGTAATTGATGGTAATTTATCAGTCATTTATGGTAACTTATCACTTCGAGTTTGTCCAATCACTATTCACTACTCACAATCAGTCTCTCAAGCGTCAAATCATAATGAAGTGAGGTTATTATTCCGGCAGTCCTGGAAATTAAATCTGTATCGGAATGCTACACCTGCTACACCATCTAGCACCTGCTAGAAAAAGTCTTTTTATAACTAATTTTTACCACGGCTTTGGAATTGGTCACTTCCCGCACACAATACATGCCTCTAAAAGCGAACATTTCGTGCTTGCGTAAAAAAAAAATCTTTTTTAGAATCATGATACTTGGGTCGATCAAAAACGATATCTTTCGAAAAGCCAGCAAGGACGTCATCCACCTATATTCACAATGGCAATTAGCATCGAATGGACGGTCTGTAGTAGTATCCTGAATCAGATTTCATTTAAGCCCTGGATTTCGTTGTCTGGATTTGTTTTGAAATAAAAACGAAAAGGAAAAATGTATTTCCTAGCTCACAAATATAAACTAACCAAAAACACAAAAAAAGGTATGTGATAGTTTAAATATCTGCAAGATTAATGAGCTAATTAATTTTTTAGTTAACATCCCTTCTTGTATATTTTTAACGCCATAAGTAGAGGGATATCAGTTTGAAATATAATCCCATACGCGACATAAAAGCACTATTCGGTCGTTTTCCTGCTGATGAGCACTAATAGTAATGTCCACTTTTTTTCACATACATTTTATATAAAATTAACTAACTGATCTTAATTTGTATTTGATACTCTTATTGAGTTTAAAAACACTTTTGATTTCACTTTACAATTACACAACCTTTTATGAATGTATTTTAATTAGTAGTAGTGCATTCATTAAATGGAGTATCAAAACACTACTTTATTTTCGACACATTGTATCGAACATGCTTGTAAAGTATGTTCACTTAACGGTCCGGAGAATTATGTATGGAAACTGAAAAATAATTATAAACCGTATGATGAGATCTATGCAATTTTCGTCAAATAGTTCAGTGTAAAGGGAATGCATTATTATGGAAAGTGAAAGATCACTGGAAACCGTATATAGGGCTCTCTGAAGTTTTCGTCAAATAAGTCAGCATAAAGTGATTGCATCATGAGATTTTAGTCAATCAATCACTTGTGTACGTAATACGCTCCCTGGGTGAGGAGGTCGGCGCCATGGTGCAGTAAGGGGGATAAAGGCATAGTGGATGGGCTGTGTGCCCATAGTGCGGACTTATTACTGAGAAGGCATTTTCAACAGGTTAATTTTATATACAATATATATATATATATAAATTATTAATTAAATTTATATTTATTAATAAAATTATATTTAAAATATTAATTTTATAATAAATTTTTAATAAAATAATTATTATGGGTAAAGAAGCGAATAATGTATATATTAATATATAAATACTTGCTTCATAACTTCCCCTACTTCTCTATCCCTCATTTCGCTTACTTCCCCTACTTCTCTCTCCCTCATTTCCCTCATTTCCCTTACTTCCCCTACTACCCTCTCCTAATTTCCTCTGAGATACCGGGCGACCTCTCAGAGTATCAGCCTTATCCTTGCACGCGGGGCTCTACAAGGATGGACTAACCCTTTCCCTAGCTGCTTGTGGGAACAACAATGAAACCACCAAAACGCCAAAATGTTGTAGATGCGGTTCAAGACAATCGAACGCGCAGAGCACCCGAGAATAGGTCGGCAAACAATGCCGATCAGCTTAGAGTTCGGGGTGCTGAAAATAATTTAGATGGAAACGCGACGACGAACTGGCGAAACGCTCACATTGAGTGGACGGATCGACTCAGGGATTACGTGCCAGACTCCTACGATGCCAGCATTATCCCTGTTCGCGGAGGCTTTATGGCGCGTATGCACACTCTGTGGCGCCAGAAACACCCAGAGCTTCAGCACGTTTCGCATCAGTCTTTGCGAAATCAAGCCGACAACCTCCGGAAAAATGGATAAGTACGCGGAGCGCTTCCCCAACCGCTGCTTTATCAAGCTGCAGACGAAGATAAGGAAGCGACATTGAGACCAACCGCAGAAAGCAGTCACCTTCTGAGAGATGATCGCAATTTTACTACAAGAAGGAACATTAACATGCAAGTTCCTCCTAAGCCCCAAGATCTGGCTGAAATGGATGCCTTCCTTCGTGGAGATATCTCGCAATAGTCCGACCCCTGGACCATCAATTGCTTAGTTTATGGTGCTGCGAGAGCTTTGGCTGATTCAAATCGAAGGCTGAAACCGACGATGGATCAAAAGACCAAAAGACGCTTGCATCAACAGAACAAGAAGATTGGATGGGCAAGACAGAATGCGTCCCGTGTTCAAAGTGTGATTGACTAAATAACATCTGGTAGAACGTTTACGCAAAGGGTTCGAAAGTTCGCCCAAGAACTAAAAATCTTGAATCACACACTAAACAAGTCAAAGCTGCTGACAATCAAGCAGCATATTGTTGACAAAATACGGCTGTTATCTGACGCAAGTAGGAGAATACAGAAGAGGAAGAGATGGATCAGGTAGAATCAACAGTTTCTCGCTGACCCATCGTGCCTCTTCAGCGATCTACCTGTTTCTGTACAAAAATCCACCCAAGTCCAAGGACGTAGAGAATTTTTAGAGAGAGGTGTACAAGATCGCGAACACACTAGAGTTGAAAGAAGATACTGACAATATCATCCGCTTCAAGGAGTTTTGCGACAACCTCATAAAATATGAGGAGGAATATCCATCAATCACTGCCGAAGAGGTGAAAAAAGGACTTGGAGGCACGAAGAACGTTTCCGCTGCTGGACCAGATTGTATCAAGAACTTTTGGTGGAAGAAGTTTACTTTTACACACCCACATTTGGGCCGCATATTCACCTCATATTTAAAGTCGGAGACGCCCATTCCGCAGTGTCTGGTGTTAGGACGCACTATACTCCTGCCAAAAAAGGCAACTTGTCCAACCCAGAGAATTACAGGCCAACAACTTGTTTGAACACGCTGTATAAGATTTTTACAGATGTCCTCAACAACAGGATTGTTCGGCGAATTGAGCCTGTATGGCGAGAGATGTACGAACAACGTGGCTCGAAAAAAGGTGTAGCAGGTTGTCGAGAGAACCTGCTAATTGACAGGTGGGTCTGTAAAGACGCTGCAGCCCATCAGCGCATCCTGTCAATGGCCTGGATTGACTACCGGAAAGCTTTCGATTCAACCTCTCATAGACTTATCATCTCTCTGTTGGAAAGCTTGAAGGTACATCCACACATAGTGAGATGCATAGAGAGATTGATGCCTCTTTGGAAAACTAGATTTAATATCTCATCTAGAAATTATCGTGTGACAACGAACAACGTCACCTTCCAGAGGGGCATCTTTCAAGGCGATACCATGAGCCCTTTGCTTTTTTGCAACACACTTCTGCCTCTATCTCTCGCACTACGAAATTCTCTTGGATACCTCTGTGGCGACACTAATCAGCGCGAGCATAAGGTCACTCATGTATTTTATATGGATGACCTGAAGATCTATGCCTCTGGTAAAAGCAAACTTCAAACTGCTATAAATATTGTCAAGAACTACACAGAAGAGATTGGGATGGACTTTGGCTTGGACAAGTGTGCCAAAATTCATCTGAAGAAAGGAAAGATTACTGGCGTTCCCAAGGACCCTAAGCTTGTGGATATAAGTGTTATTAGACATCTTAATACTGGAGAGACCTATACATAACTGGGAGTGCCTCAAACCCGCATTCAGGACGTAACATCAGTGAATGTGTCTCTCCGAAGCAGATATAAGTATCTTCTTCGACAGATTTGGTCTTCCAATCTATCGGCGTTGAACAAGGTATCTGCGACTAACATGCTTGCCGTTTCGGTTCTACTTTACTCGTTTGGGGTGGTTCAATGGACGAAGAACGAGCTTCAGGCCCTTGATGTCATTACACGTAAGATCATGCATATGCATAAAAGCTTGCATATCAATTCATCAGTTCCGCGATTATATATTTCACGCCGTCAAGGCGGACGCGGACTTCTGAATCTCCAGTGTCTTCATAACCGGATTGTTCTAAGTACAGCTTACATCGTTGCGAATGGCAGAGATCCTCTCCTAAAGATGGCCAGGAACCACGAGATGATTGGCGAAGGAGCGTTCCTTTACAAAGCCGCGGAGCAAGCGGCCGAGACCCTTGGCCTGAATTTTAACATCAGAAGTGAGGAGAGTGCACTACTTCATCTAGATGATTCCCTTCTAAAAACCAAAGTGAAGAAAGCAGAGGTTAAAAATTTTCACCAAGAGCTACTCGACAAGGAAATGCACGGAAATAATAGATTTAAGACTTTCACGATGATCCATTATAATAAATTTAA
>CAKNYM010050892.1:7336-31759 GCA_932195095.1 Andricus curvator
GAAATCAGTTGACCTGGTGTTCGAATCCCAGCGGAGTGAAAGGAGAACATGTTTTTTCTGAATGAATGTAATTAAATTTTTTTTTAATTTATAGCTCCATCTAGTCTGAGGACGTTAAATATTTTCTGTATTAGAGGATATAACTTTGATCGATATTGTAGATTTCTATTTTCACAGTGTGTGTGAAAGGATTTCTCTTCGGATCGATCGTTACCATCTCCGATGATAATACAGATTCCTAGTAACAATTGATTTGTATATAACATCTTGCATAATAAAGCGTATTTCAGAAAAAGGATCCTTCCTCTGATCTCTCTAGTAGCTCAGTGGTTAGATCACCTGACCGGAAATCAGTTGACCTGGTGTTCGAATCCCAGCGGAGTGAAAGGAGAAGATCTTTTTTCTGAATAAATTTAATTTAAAAATATATAAACAAATAAAGTGACAAAATTGGCCATTTCAGCTTTGTGAATTTTTATCTCAAGAAAAAATACGGATAGAAACTCACTATTGTCCGGAATATTGAACTTGCGTTGATAGAAAATAATTAATTCTAATAATATTTAACTTAATTATTATAAACAATTTTTATAAACAAATTATTAGTGTTTTTTTCTCATAGAAAAAATTGTTTGCTTCACGCTAGTTGCTAATATTTTTCATAAGAGTCATAATTTGTAACCAAAAATTAGCATAAGTTAACAATTACTGTTTTCATAAACATTTTTATAAACAAATTCTTTATAAATGAGTTTTTCTCATAGATAAATTGATTTTTCTGACCAAAAGTGATTCACAATATTGTCTTTAAAGCCATTCATATACTTCAAGCTTCATCAAACATAAACCATATAGATTTTTTATAACAATTTAATTAAACAGGTCTCCCAATCGGCCGTTTCCTCGTAGAAAAAAATAGTTTTTTCTTCAATTATTATTGGAGTGACATTTATTGCGATGATTATTAAACGAAATTGAATAAAAAATAATATAAACTAAGATTTATCAGTTTTACATGTAAAAGGACAGTTCTTCCACTGAAATTATCCGACAATAAACTAGCAATAATTCCAAAATTGGATATGGGACACTATATAACAATTTGCGTAATTGTTAATAACAATTTTGGTGGTATTGAATCAAAGAAACAATCGATATTTATAATAATAATGAGATTATTGTAACTTATTTTAACTTATTCTTCATTTGTTTTTCATGAAGTTACGCATAAAACAGCGTTATTGCACCCAACTGCTTAATTTTAAATCATCTTTAATGAAAATGATTCATATGAATCCAATCAAGATTACCACAACAATGATTGTTATAGACAGTTTGCTATAGAAATTGTTATTAAAAATTACGAAAATTGTGATTTAGTATCCCTATCCAATTTTGGAATCACTGTTAGTTTATTGTCGGATAATTTCAGTGGAAAACCTGTCCTTTTCACATTTAAAAATGATAAATCTTAGTTTTGTTTAAAAAATTGTTTATAACAATCACATAACTTCTTTTTATTCAATTTCGTTGGTTAGTCACCGCAATAAATGTCACTCCAATAATAATTGAAGAAAAACCCATTTTTTTCTACGAGGAAACGGTCGATTGGGAGACTTGTTTAATTAAATTGTTATTAACAATCTATACTGTTTATGTTTGATGAAGCTTGAAGTATATAAATGGCTTGAAAGATAATTGTGAATCACTTTTGGTCAGAAAAATCAATCTAATTATGAGCAAAACTCATTTATAAAGAATTTGTTTATGAAAATGTTTATAAAGACGCAGATGCAGGTGCAAGAAAAGTTATTCTTTTCTGCAATTAATGACACAATTCACGAATTTTAAGAGTAATATTTTTTAGCTTAAGATTTTTTGCAATTATTTAAACAATTAATAATCACTCACTTGCGCATTTTAGAGGGATGGTGGAGAAAAGTCTAGTTTTTTTAAATCAAGATCTACATGTAAATTATTTTTAATTTATAGATTCCATGAATCTACGGGGGTGATTTAAAAAAAAGGACTAAACTTTACTTAGAGCAATTGAATTCAATTGTTTAAACAATATATGGTATACGTTCTAAGATAAGCAAATATTGAATAGTAAGCAACATAGTGTAAAAGATTTTTTTTGAACTAGACTTTTCTCCCACTTCCCTATGAAAAGGCGCAAGTGAGTGATTATTAATTGTTTAAATAATTGCAAAATATCTTAAGCAAAAAAATATTACTCTCAAGTTCGTTAATTGTGTCAGTCATTCCAGAAAATAATCATTTGTCACGCTTTACAGGGGAAAAATTGTTTAAATAATGACCAAATATCCTTTAATAATATATTTCTCTCATAATTCTTTAATTGTGTTCTTAATTCCAGAAAATAATAACTTTTTACGATTTTAGGGAGAAAAAATGGTATAAACAAATGAAAGTTGTTTAATTGACATTCATCAACTTTGTATAATTTATCCCGAACGATAATAACTTTTCACGATTGACAGGGGGGGGGATTGTTTGAACAAATAATAATTGTTTAAACAATCTACAATTATTTTTAAAATACTTGAAAACTCGTCACTTATGGATTGAAAATAATTTATGTTGAAAAAATTCCAAGAAATACCGTCTTTAGCAAGAATTTGATAAAAAATTATTATTTTGCATTTTTTCACGAATTTCCGGATAGAATAAAAGGGGATTGTGGGTGTTAAATTAATCATTTATTGGGTGGAAATTATTCCTTGAATACTCCTAAAGAGGTAACTATACCTAAGTTCACAAAAAGTTTCTAACAAGCACTTCCTTTTTTCATTTTTTTTTTAAATCGAGCTTTTCCCATTTAAAACCCAATGTTAATTTCAAAAGCCCGGGGGCACGGGTTAACGTTAAAAAAATTCGTAATTTCTTGTTCAGGAAAATGAACAAATTGGCGAAGGGCGGGGAGTTATCACCAAAAATTAAAAGTCGAATTTTTGGACCACCCCATGCTAAAATTTTTTTATTTTGCAGTTTAATGGCATTTAATTTAAAATCGTTCTATTGGAAAGTGATGAAAGGTTCCTTTTTATACTTATTTATAATTCCCAGTTTGGGTTTGATTACTGCAAATGAAAATGTTTTCAGTTTTAGGATTTTTAATTTTTTAATTTCAATGACCGTGAAAGAATTTTGAGAACCGGAAAAAACCCTGGAATATTGTTCCTCGATTAAAACGACCACCCTGCTCACCGTGCATGAGTAATCTATGAAAGCCTTAGGAGAAAACTGAAAGAAGATCAATATTCCTTATTACGTTCTATAGACCTTTAGACCTATTTCTATAACTTGAATTTGATTCGTTCACGTTCTCAGTTCCACAAGTTTTTATCCTAATCGATCAATCAATTTTTCCAGATCCAAATACGGAACGGCTGCAGCAATGCTGAAGCCTATACTGTTTTTGACGGTGCTCTTCTGGGTCGGATCAGCCCTGAATGGTGAGCTGGTGGAACAAGAATGCCCGGTCGACTGTCACTGTCACTATTTTCGAATCAACTGGGTGACAGATTGCTCGGAAAGCAACCTCACAAGCATCCCTTACGACGAGCTCAGTCCCAACGTTTACATTCTGGACATGAACGGCAATAACATCGCTCACGTGGGTCCTTTCCCCCGAGACATCAAACTTCGAAGACTTCAAATGGCCCACAACTATCTGACGCAGCTTTCTTACGATTCCTTCGCTGGATTGGTCTACCTTCTCGATGCGGATTTCTCCTACAACAAAATCAAGAAGATAGATCCAGAAGCTTTTAGGTGCATATACTTGTACTTTCTTTTAGTTTCTCAAATTTATTTTCGCTTAAATCTTTGAGAAAACTTTAAATCTGGCTCATGACTAACGGACAGGGATCCGGGATTAGGGAAGAGCTATAAACACTTACTGGCAGGGAAAGGGGATGTGAAGAGCTCCTGCTCCTCTTGAGTGATAAATTGTCCTCCATAATGTCTAACATGCAATATTCACGAAAAGGGACCATTAACCTTTTGAAAATGCTTTTAGTGTGTCGTTAATAAGTTTCAAGTATCTAGATTCAATTTTAATATTTACAGGCCGCATAGCTTATTTCCCACTTTATTATTATTCAAAAATTTTAGTCGTTCGAATATCCCCCTTCCATACTTTCCCTCCCCCACTTCCCCTCTCCATCCCTACTTCTCCCCACACTTCAACCCCCTCCCTTCCTTCCTCAAGATCTTCCTCATATCCTTCCCCCTCTCCTAACTTCCCCAGATGATAATTCCCTTCCCCTACTAACCCACCCCATAGTTTCCCTAGTTCCCCTCCCATGACTTTCTCTACTTCCCCTACTCCTTTCCTCATTTCTCCCCCACTTCTACTACTTCAGCTAGCCTCAATTCCCCTAAACCCCACTTCCCCTACCCCACCGTTGATTACCCTACTTCTCTACTAATTTCACTCACTTCCCCTCCTTTCACTCCCTCTAATTCCCCACCCCTTATTTTCCCCACTTATATACTTACCCTCCCCTCACTTCCTCTAATTGCCCTTCCCCCCTTTTCTCTACTGCCCCTACCCTTATTTCCTCTCACTTCTCCTGCTTCCCCTCCCCTCACTTTATATACTTCCTCTATCCTCATTTCCCCTCACTTTCCCTCCCTGGTGAAAAGTACGACGGACGGACGGACAGCCGGCCGAAACTATAAGTATTAAGTATTACTTCCGGTTATTAGTTATTAGTTCCGGTCAGAAACACTTATAGTGTCGATTGGGTGTCCATACGTCCGCCTCTCGTACTTTTTTACAAGGAGGTAAAGTGAGGGGAAATGTGTGAAGTGAGAGTAGGGGTTGTAAGGGGTAATGAGGAGAGGGGGTAGGTGACATGATGGGAGGGAAATTAAGGGAGTGGGGGAACTGAAAGAAGTGATTGGAGGGGAACTAGGGAAGTGAGGGTAATGTGTGGAGACTGCAGAAGTAGGGGAGATATTTGATAATGAGGGTGAGTAGGGGATGGAAAGCGAGGGCTGGGGAGGGGGAATAGGAGAAGGGGAGTGTTAGCTGGGGAACCGAGGAGGAGGGGAAGTAGTGTAGGAAAAAGTTGGAGAAGGCTTGGCGAAGCGTGTACAAAAATGTTTTTCTAACCAAAAATTATTGTACTATTTATTGTTAATTTTAACACATTATAAGCCTAAATGAACTTATTTCGAAGCAAAAATGAACTCAAACTAAATTTTTATTAATTTATAGATGAAATATTTACTATCTAAAAAATCTAACCTAAAATTTAGGTTAGAATTCGTATTCCAATTCTAATCGTCTATTATTCATATTCCTTGCATAATGTAGATCAAATTTTTTGCTACACATATTAATTAAAGTTCATTTAAGTTTATGATGCATTGAAACTTACAGGACATAGTAAAATAATTTTTGTTTTGTTAGAAAAACATTTTTGACAAGAAATTTGTTTTTCACTGTATAAGATCTATACGATGAAAATTCCATCTGAAACATCTTGTTTTCGATAAAGACTTATTTTTACTAATTCAATCATTCTTTTAAATTCCACAAAATAATCATAACACTTTTATGCAAAAAGATAAATGTATCTTTGAAATTCTACCTATTCTTTCTAGTTCTGATTTTTGGTACCAGTTGGCGAAATGATTGATCACTATTCACTATTCCCAATTCTTCCATTATTTTTCACCGAAGTCGGTTGAGCCCTAATTTAAAAAAATGGGCACTCAACTATAATAAAATTCAATCTTTTTTAAACTTATTCATCACATAAATTTATCAAATGACTTCATTTTTATTCAGAAATTTGATTTTTAAAATGCAATGGTATAGGAAACCGTCACATTAATGCGCATTATAGAAAATAAAAAAACTCAAATTCTACAATGTAAAGTTGAATTCAATCAAATCAGACGATCGAATCCATTTCAAATCATTTGTAAGGTTTTTTTTTTCTTTTCAAAAAACACAATTTTTTATTTAAATGTTTATAACTTTTGATCTAATGAAGATATTTAAGATTTCTTTCTTGCTTCTGAGGAAGTGCGGCTTCTCTGAAAATATTAAGACTTGATTTTCTCAAAAACCCCAGCTTTTTTTTTGCTCAAATTTGGTTGCTAACTTGTTACTCATATGACCAAGAAATCGCATAAGTTTCATGCTGGTCAAACCATATTTGTGGCCAAAATAATTTTTGTTCAAAAATAGAATTTTCTCATTTTTCTTACAAACAATGATAGATTTGACAAAATGCTAATAAAAGTGTTTGCTGCTTACTCTTTTATGATATCTTCCAGCGTTCGCCAGCAGAATTAGAAATTCAATTTTTTGAAAAAAGATTAACGTGCTCACGAAAATTACTTGGACTGAATAAAACTTAAAAATTGTCTTCTTTATATGAGCACAAATTTATAAAAAATAAAATTTAGCTGGGAAGATTAAGTCGAATTTAATTGAAAACCCCACTTTCTTCATTTCATCCATTTTTTACATGTTTATATAAAGATGAAATTCGGTAAGTTTTGTGTTTTCTGCAGGACAAATCATTTTTGTGACAACAAGAATTTTTTATTTTGTAAAATTGAATTTAAAAATTTTTCCAGCGAACATTTTGAAATGAGCAAAGTTTCATATTTTTAATAATCTTATTTATATATATACAAAATTATTCAATGAAAAAACTTCGTAGCATTTTTTAAAATCTTTCGTTGGTGGTAAGAAAAATGCGAAAATTAAATTTTTCGAAAAAAATTCTCTTGGACCAATACGATTGGACAAACATGGATTGGCCCGCATGAAATTTATGATTTCTTGGTCAAATGAGTACTAAATTAGCAAAAAAATTTGAGCAAAAAAAAGTTAAGGGTTTTAAGAAAATCGTCCCTGGCCAACAGCCATACCACGCTGAAAAAACCAGTTCTCGTCAGATCACTGAAGTTAAGCAGCGATGGGCGCGGTTAGTACTTGGATGGGTGACCATTCGAGAAAACTGAGTGCTGTTGTCACATCGTGGGTGTGGTGAGCCCACACTTGTAGTTATTTATAACTACAAGAAAAACCTAGAAACACTACCCGAATCGGGTAGTGTTCACGCCTACCCTGAAAGGGAAATGGCTTAATGGTATAATGGTCCCTAAATATTTTCAGAAAAACTGCCGTTATTTTTTTAACTGGCGTCACTTTATTAATTTTTCGGCGTATTTTAAAAGAGGACGAATTACCTCACCGAAATCAGGAAATAAAACTAAAATATCTTCAATTAATCAAAATTTTCAACGATTTAAAGAAAAATGTTTTAGTTTATTTAGAAAAAATCTTTAAAATTCAAATACTTAATGACTCTGTCTTTAAAATTTTGTGTAACATAAGCAAAGTAATTTTAATATGAAATAATGGATGCCCTTTTTCAATTTTTGATTCTGAAATATGTAAAATTACACATTGAGTTTCGACACTTTGGATAAAAATGAAAAAATCCCGGATTTGCAGTATATGTAAATCCGGACTTTATTTTATCTCGCTGAAAATTTCACGTTTCTATCGAAATACCGATTTTAAAAATAGCGCGGAGGATTGCTATTTTTAGATTTGATTAAACGAGTGTCGAAAAAGGTTTTAGTTATTTTTTAAATAAAATGTTCGCCAAAATTAAAGGTGATTGAACACGTCCGATTTGCGTCAATTTAATTTCAAATTGTAGAATTTGAGTTTTTCTCTATTCTATATTCCACATAAATGTGACACTTTTCTGTACTTTTGCATTTTGCAAATCAAATTTCTAAATAAAAATAAAGTAATTTGATAAATTTATGTGATAAATAAGTTTTAAAAAAGATTGAATTTTATTATAGTTAGATATACATTTTTTTTAACTAGCTCGCAAGTTTGAGCGCGCCTAGGGCGCGCGACTGTTGGATCTCGCGCTTCGCGCTCGATCATATATTTATCTCGCGCTTCGCGCTCGATTATGTATTCACCTCGCGCTACGCGCTCGGGCGTATTTGCATCGCGCTTTACGCTAGGCTCCTCTAGATTTTTGAACTTCGTGTTCGACTTCGATGAAAAGAAAAAGTTTGTTTGCAAATATTATAAAATTATCAAAACCTCTACATATTAAGTGGTTGTTAAATTTGCTTTTATTTTAGACTGAAAAAGAACTTTATTTACTCAAGGTTCTATCGACCTTAAGGAACACATTCTCATCCAGACACTCGCGCTTCGCGCTCGATATTTGATTTGAAAATCATTTGAACCGTATGATAGAAACAAAAAAGTTGGAGCGCACTTACGGCGTGCGATTTGGTAAATACACTGAGCGCGCACTTTGTGCTTCGTGTTATATGTTCTTCATATACAAATTACTAAATTTGTATTTGATTTCAAATGAAAAGTAATGATATAATTCAGGCGACAAATTTTATTAGTTAACATTTTATTTTAGCTTGTGCCGTTTATCAAAAAAGTTAATTTTTTCATTTTGAATATATTCTTACCACAAAAATTGATTACGGGTGTGTAAGTCTTTTTTGAATGCACAATTTTTGTTCATTTATATGTTTTCGTACCTTGCATTGTTTTTTCAAAAATTTGATTTTTTTTACTGTCAATGTTATTTTCACGAATAAAACAAAAACCACGCATCCTATCGAAACATGAGTCACAATAAATTTGTATCTCTTCCTTGGATGAACAAATTTTGTTTCGGTCATTTTTTCGTAGCTGGTAATATTCGTCTGAAAATTTGATTTTTCTATTTTCAATGCTGTTTTTTACGAATAAAACAAAAACTACGCGTCATATCAAGAAGTGAATGATAAGAAATTTATAGATCTTTTTTAGGTGCACAATTTTGGTGAGATGACCTTTTCTGGTATCTTGCATAGTTTTACAGCAAAATGGCTATTTTGATTTTTCATTAATTTTTTGTGCGATCAAAATTTGAATTTTTTATTTTTCGAAAAATTCAAAAAGTTGTCATGAAAATATTATAGGGTGTTCAGGAATCAACGTTTTTCTCCTCTTGACTTTTTTTCATATCGTGCGTTTTTCGGCTTAAAATGATCATTTTCGTTTGTTTTTTGGAATTTTGAAAATGCTATAACTCCAGTAATTTTTTTTTATCACGAAAAGTCATAAGAATATTTTGTTCGTCATTTTGCGTACTACTAATAACCGTACATAGAATTTTCAAATCTTCCAAAAAAGTGGTCTCAAAAATTTTCAAAATGTGCTCACTTTTTGGATTTTCATCCAAAATAGCTGGTTAACGAGCTCGTTCTCTATTTTTCGGCCATAAAAAAGTGTGCCAAAGCTCAATCAAATCTGATCATTTTTTCGAAAGTTATCGTGGCTACAGACAGACAGACAGACAGACTACAGACAGACAGACACCTTCGTAAAAATCGTTTTTTCTGACTCAGGAGGTCTCAAAACGTGGAGATTTGATGAAAACCGACTATGTCAAATTTTACATAAAACCAATACCTTCTCATTAGAATGAGAATGTAATAAAATGCCCCCCCCCCCATCTTGTCCATTATCAGAAAAGAAATCATATTCAAGTTTCATCCAAATTGGGTAATATTGGCCCCGAAATTCCCGTAAAATTAACATCGGAACATTTTTGGTTTTGGAAAAATACAATTTACGGTATCTGAGTTAAAAAAAAATTGTTGATATTTATCAGCAATTTTAGAGGAACCTTTAAGAAATAATATTCGCTGGATAAATTTTAATTTTGACTTCCACAACCCTTCTTCATAATGCAAAAAAAAAAGTGACAGTAAATATTCATAGAATAGGCACTCATGAGTACTATTTCTTCCATTTTTTTTTACATTAATTGTTTCTATTAGACAATTAATACATTTATAGTCGCGCTGCCTTGCAGGGGGATGTTAGGATACGAGGATGAAACTGTAATGTGTCTGACGACAAGTTGACACGGTCCTTGTCAAAGTCGGAAAGCTCCCATACTTAGACCCAGAGAGGTATGGGGGTTATCACTTCTGGGACGGTGGACTCACCTACGATCGGAATAGGATCCTAACGTGCGGATTTCCACGAAACTACCATGGCTAACTTGCAACAACAAAAAACTACCGTAAAATATCTAAGGGCGGGAACTCTGAACGCGCGTAGTCTAAATACTGGCGGATTTAGCGAACTCATTGAGATAGCAATCACATACGATACTGACTTAATAGCACTTCAAGAAACCTGCTGGCCGGGCGATTTCGCGTCAATTTCTAAGGATGACTATACTTTTCACTATGGGGGAGCTAAGGGGTTCAGACTGGGAACCGGTTTTCTCATTAATAAACGAATTTCGCAAGCGGTTATCGACATTCAATTCATTAACGATCGGTTATCATATATTGTACTAAGGGGTAATTTCAGCAAACAGGTGTGGATCAACGTGCACTGCCCCACCGAGGACAAAGACGAAGACACTAAGGATCTTTTTTACGAAACAATCGAACAGGTTTTTGACAAGTTCTCAACGTATGACGCAAAAATAGTATTGGGAGATTTCAACGCGAAAATTGGAAAAGAACCGATGTATAGGCCTACAATAGGGTCGGAAAGTTTGCATGACGTCAGTAATGATAATGGGACTAGAGTAATAAACTTTGCAGCTTCAAAGAACCTCGTTGTCAAAAGTACATTTTTCAAGCATAAAAATATACATAAGGCCACCTGGACATCACCAGATGGTAACACTCGCAATCAGATTGATCACGTTCTAATTGACAGAAAACGTCATACAAACATTCTCGATATAAGATCGTGCAGGGGAGCGGATTTAAATTCAGACCACTTTCTCGTGATGGTAAAACTAAGATCTAGGCTAGCGTTAAGTAACAAAAGAAGCCGCACAGAGCCAACAGTTCGCTTCAATATAGATAAGTTTAAAACACCAACAGAAATATTAAATTATCAAGTTGAGATATCTAATAGTTTCGACGTTCTCCAAGAACAGAGAGACGATAACGATAATTACGTGGAGGACCCGGAAACCCTGTGGAGCAATACGAAAAAGGCGATAAAGGCAGCCGCGAAACTTACGATAGGTTTTAAGAAAGTAACCAAAAGCAAACCATGGTTTGACGAAGAGTGCAAACTCTGGTTTGAGAAACGTCGGAAGGCCAGACTAAGTAGTTTACAAAATAAGTGCGATCAAACACATAAGAAATATCTCGAGATTAGCAAAAGTACAAATAGGCTCTATAGATCCAAGAAAAGGGAGTGGGAAAAGAATAAAATACTAGCAATAGAAGCGCATAATAAACAAAATAACCCGCGTGCGATGTACAGGGGAATCAATTTTATAAGGAAAGGCTTTCAAAGTAGAACGGAAGTAATGAGGGACGAAAATGGCAATCTAGTAGCCGATGCGACAGAGAGACTGAATTTATGGAAAGATTATTTCGATAAACTATTAAATGTACGCGAAGCCCCCGTTGAAGGTAATCTCGGCGAAATCCACACTGCTGATCTATTAATTAATGATCCTACTGATATAGAAATAGAAATGGCCATAAAGAAGTTGAAAAATAACAAAGCCGCGGGCATCGATGACCTACCGTCAGAACTGATAAAAAATGGAGGCCCTTGCCTCACAAGGCAAATTTGTAAATTGATACTCGCAGTTTGGAAAACAGAACGCATGCCGGAATAATGGAATACCTCTATCATTATTCCCATCTTTAAAAAAGGCGATAAAACTAACTGTAACAACTATCGGGGAATTTCACTTGTGCCTTCGTGCTACAAGATCCTGTCTAATGTTATCCTAAGTAGACTAACTCCTTTTGCCGAGGAAATAATTGGGGATTACCAGTGTGGATTCCGCCGAAACCGATCTACAAGCGATCAAATGTTTACAATTAGACAACTGTTAGAAAAGAAATGGGAATTTAATGAAGTAGTGCATCAGCTATTTGTCGATTTTAAAAAAGCTTACGACTCTATTATACGCGCGCGAATGTACTGGATCCTAGAGTTCTTGGGTGTGCCAAGAAAATTGGTTAGACTTATCGAAATTTGCTTAAGCGGCAGTAAGGGTAGAATACGCGTAAACGGTAGTTTATCTGAAGAGTTTTCGATCCGCGATGGCCTGAAACAGGGCGATGCACTTTCGTGCGTCCTTTTTAACTTAGTTTTAGAATACGTGGTTAGGCAAGTGCAGGCGAATCCGACCGGTGCTACCCTCAATGGGGTAATACAAATTCTTGGATATGCGGATGATCTCGACGTACTAGGGGATGATAAAGAAACGGTAGCTAAAAATGCAGAAATCTTGATCGCAAAAGCCAAAGAGATTGGCTTGGAAGTTAGCGAATCGAAGACAAAATATATGACCGTCGTCAGGTCCGGACAAAGTAATCAAGACGGGGATCTAATGGCCGGAAATATGAAATTTGAAAGGGTTAACGAGTTTAAATACCTCGGGTCTATTATAACTAGCGAAAATAAGATTAAAACGGAAATCAATGCGCGGCTACACGCTGGCAATGGGTGCTATTATGCAGCAAACACGCTACTAAAATCGCGATCGCTATCTAGAAACATCAAAGTAAGAATTTACAAAACGATAATAATGCCGGTCGTCATGTACGGGTGTGAAACGTGGGCGCTGACGAAGGGAGAAGAGAATAGGTTTAGAGTTTTCGAGAATAAAGTACTTAGAAAAATCTATGGTCCAAAAAGGGACGAAGAGACCGGCGAGTGGAGAAAACTGCATAATGATGAGCTGCACGCTCTCTACGGGTCAGCAAATATTAATAGAGTAATGAAAGCGCGTAAATTAAGATGGGCGGGGCATGTAGCAAGAATGGGAAATGAAAGAACAGTGGCGCAAGTTTTAAGAGGGAGGCCGACTGGTAAGAGACCCCTAGGCAGACCGAGAAACAGATGGGAGAAAAATGTAAGGGATGATCTAAAAGAACTAGGACATGATTACTTAAACTGGATGGAGAATGCACAAGACAGAGAAGTGTGGCGGTCTCGGGTAGATGAGGCAATGAACTTTCGAGTTCGAACTGCTAATCTATAATAATAATAATAATAGTTATTTTTGTTTTTTTCAATTGTTTTAAAAATGTATATTATTATTTATTTTTTACTTTTCATGAAGAAGAGGTAGAAAACTCTAGTTTTTTTTTACATTTGGTGAACTATTTCGCATATAACTGAATATTTACGTCATTCAGATATTAAAAACCCATTTTTCAACAGATTTGTAATTGAAGCCGTTTATCAAAAAGGAACCTAATCACTAAAAGATAAATTTCGAAAAAATCAAAAATAGAGAATAAACATAAATATGAACTAATAATTATACGGATACTTTAATACGAAGCTAATAAACTCTCTTACTTGTATATCGTTTTTATGGAGTTTAAAATTTGATTTTCAATCAAAATTGTAAAAAAACATTTCGGTAATTCATAGAAATTTTTGTTTCTTATGATGCTTACATCATACCTGCGTAGCTGAAAGGTTGCGTGTTCGGTCCTTGCTGCCTACGCTTTTTTATTTATTTAAATGTTTATAAATATAATTTCCGGATATTATCGCTGGCATTTTTAATTTTTACAATAGATTAATTGAAAAACAAAAAATTATATAAACATCAGTTGTGTTTTCCAATAGAAACTTTTAAACAATCCTGTTCTTGTAAAAACTCATCATTCATCCGATGGAATACAAGGTCTCAAAACCTCGCTCATAATTTTAATTTTAGATGTAATTAATAAACATTATGAAAACAATAACATTTATAGAAAATAAATTTGTTTCCTAAATACACGATAAGGTGAAAAAATTCAGTTTTTCCGTGTAAAAGGCACTATAAAAATTATTATTAGCATAATTATTAAAGGCTACTGAAGGAAATTATATTTATAAACATTTTAATAATTAAAAAATAAAATAAAAAACTGTAGGTAACGAGAATCGAACACGCAACCTTTCAGCTATGAAGCCAAAGCGCTACTGCCTGAGCTGCCGGTCGATTTAAAGTATGTTTCACCAAACTCTATATGCCTTGTGAGAGATATTTCAAAGTAGATTTTCTCGAAAACGGCGAAAAATTGTATATTACTGCTTTGGCAAATTAATGCTCAGGTAATTTGCTTTCATTACAAAACCTATGAACCTAAACTAAAGCTGACAATTGCCGGTCTCTCCTTGATAGATCCCTTTTTGAAAATGAGGTAACAGTTCATGATCAACCTTGTATTTTTGATTACTTAATTTTTTTATTTTATTAAATTAGCGTCCCTTCACGTGGATGAAATTATTTTAATTTGTTGACTTATATTTACGCATTTTTTATTGCATTTTAGATTTTAATCTCTGATATCAAAGGAAATTTTACAAATTAGTTTGATGCGATAATCATCATACTTTTTAATGATTTGAAATAAAAATAAATATAAATGATAATAATAATATATATATATATATATATATATATAATAAATGAAAATAAAAATAATAAAAATTTAAAAAAATCTTAGACCCTTTTTTGACAAACGACTTCAAAATTTTGACAATTTTATTATGTTAAACCCATTTTTTGCCATTAGTCTTAGAATTTTTGCTGTAACAAATTAGGCAATTAGTCATTCTTAACAGCAATACTTTTTCTTTGAGACATTTTTCAATTGTTTAAACGATTTTACGATCTACTTGTAACTTTTCATGAAAAAAGGTCATGACTTATTGTTAAAAAAGTTATTTAAACAAATATAAATTGCTTAAACAATTGTGGAAACATCTGAATGGCGTAAATATTCAATGACAAGGGACATAGTTAATCAAATTAAAATAAAAAGAATTATGTACCTCTTTTGCATGAAAAATTAAAGCCGGATCATAAAATTCTTTAAACAATTGCAAAATATCTCAAAGAAAAAGTATCGCTGTTAAAAATAACAAACAGCCCCATTTGCCAAAGAAAAAAAATAAAGGAGCCCGCACCAAATGTACAGTAAATGGCCTTTTGTGAACAATTCTAAATATAATTTTTTTTTTGTATTTTCGAACCTGTAGACTAAAAATTCGAAAGAAAAAAGTAAGAAAAATGGACAGTTTTTAGACAAACACTTGTCAAGGTTTCAATTTTTACATATATTTGAATAGAAAATTGCTTATTTTAGTGAAATGTTTTTTTTTCAAAACCTCTTTGATAGATTTGGCTAAAAGTTTCACATTTTGACGATCAGACTTACCGAAATAATAATAACTGTTTCAAATATGCACGAACTTGCACCAACCTGTGCAAACCTGCTCTAACTTTTTCCAACCTGTACCAATAAGTTGTAAGAATATTTTTATACGGTAAGTTCAAATATTCATAAACTTATTCATAAAGTTCTTGTTCACAAAGAAAGCAATATGACGAAAGTGTAAGTGAAGATGTAAGTATAGTCTAAGTTACTTTAAAATAATAATTAAAATAATATTATTATTAACAATAATAACAAATTTAAGCCGAGCTTGCACCAAACTGTTCTAACCTGAAGAAACCTGCAATCTCGCCTTAATGTTGTTCTTATTGATTATTATTATTATTATTTAAAAGTAAGTAGACTATACTTACATCTTCCACGCCTCCTCAGAACCAAGTTTCACTTAAATTAGCAGGCTAAAGTTTGTACCTCAGAAATTATGTTTTGGGGATGCCACTTGAGTATTTTTACAGAATATGAAAAAAATCGTTAGGCCCCCTTTTAAAATAACTCGATATTTGTTGTTTTTTGATCAATTTATGTGATTTTTTTCGAAAGGAACAAGTAATTTTTTATTTTATTTACATTATTTCGAAGCCCATGTTCTTCATGCTTGTATTCAGTTTGCTCGAGATTCTTTGCAAGTCTTCGATTGACTCTGCCATAACAACCTTATCATTTGCGAACGCTAACCCACGTACCCTCACTGCCCCGAGATCCACACCTGGTTGGTCGAAGAGGACCATTCTTAGACACTTGTCCATGAATATCATAGTATTTATTTTGAATTAAAAAAAATGTAGAAAGTTATTCGCAAGAAATATTATATAATTTAGATACTGTAGACAATCAAGGACATCATTTTATATAACTATGCACGCCTCCTCAGTACCAAGTTTCACTTAAAGGAGCAGGCTAAAGTTTGTACCTCAGAAATTATGTTTTGGGGATGCCTCCTGAGTATTTTTACACAATATGAAAAAAATCGTTAGACCCCCTTTTAAAATAACTCGATATTTATTGTTTTTTGATCAATTTATGTGATTTTTTTCGAAAGGAACAAGTAATAAGTAACGTTTTCTGTAAAAAAAACCTTCAATTTTGCGCCCAAAATAAGTTCCTGTGTGATTAATGTTGATTGACTTTCCGATCCCTTTTCGATTTTGAAAAATATGTGGAAGACATCAGTTTTTTCATGATTCCACAATTCTGGTCCATTTGTCGTAAAAAATCTACAAACCAATAAGAAAGTCCAAAAATTTCCGAAGAATTAAAAAAAAAAAGAGTGTTCTAGCATGAATAGTTCAGAAGTTATGACCTCTTGAACTGATTTTTCAGTGAAAAAAACGTTAAAGCTTTTTCTTTTTGCACATAATCTCATCCCCTGTACATCCTACATGAAATTTGTATGAAAATAAATTAAAGAAGATTAAATTATATTTAAAACTCAAAAAAAAAAAAATTAATTCTAGCTTTTATAGAACAGAAGTTATAGTCTGTTATAGCAGGCTGCTTTTTGTGGAACTTTATTATGGAATGGAATTTTGATTAAAATTTATTTTGTATAATATACAAAATAAATGTGTATATTATTTGTATATTAGAAAAGTGCTGATGCAATATATTATATTGCATCAGCACTTTTCAGTATTTTCTCCAACTCTTATACTTAGGATAGCAAATCGTCAGAAATGAAGGTTTAAAACCATCAATTAGAGAAAACTTATAAATTATTTATTGTTACTATATATATATATATATATATTAATAATTTATTAATACTGGCATGAAAAAGGCGAGACAGAGATAATAGAATTTCACAACGTAAACTATTTACAACATTTTTAAAAGATATTCACACATGAAGACTATTAAATTCGATTTTTCAATTTGTAAAAAGAATTCCATAAAAAGCAGCCTGCTATAAGAGACTACAACTTCTGTTCTATAAAAGCTAGAATTAATTTTTTTTTTTTAGTGTTAAAGATAATTTAATCTTCTTTAATTTATTTTCATACAAATTTCATGTAGGATGTACAGGGGATGAGATTATGTGCAAAAAGAAAAAGCTTTAACGTTTTTTTCACTGCAAAATCAGTTTAAGAGGTCATAACTTCTGAGCTATTCATGCTAGAACATTCTTTTTTTTTTTGGACTTTCTTATTGGTTTGTAGATTTTTTACGACAAATGGACCAGAATTGTGGAATCATGAAAAAACTGATGTCTTCCACATATTTTTCAAAATCGAAAAGGGATCGGAAAGTCAATCAATATTAATCGTTAATCTTTCTAGTGTGAAACTTTTAGCCAAATCTATCAAAGGAGTTTTGAGAAAAAAAAACATTCACTAAAATAAGCATTTTTCTATTAAAACACATATAAAAATTGAAACTATGACAGGTGTTTCTCTAAGAACTGTCCATTCTTCTTAATTTTTTCTTTCGAGTTTTCAGTATGCAGGTTCGAAAATACAAACAAAACATATTTAGAATTTTTAACAAAAGGCCATTTACTTTACATTTCGTGCGGGGTCCTTTCCAAAAATAATGGAAAAAATGGTTTAGGCAAATAAAAATGGTTTAAACAATTAAAAATATGTTGAAAAATGGTTTTTTACCATTTGATTAACGTAAATATTCAGTAATAACGGACATACTTAACCAAAATTAAAAAAAAGAAGAGTTTTCATACCTCTTTTCCATGAAAAGTTACAAGTAAATGATAATAAATTGTTTAAGAAATGGAAAAAAAATTTAAACAAAAATTAGTGCTCTTGCCAATGAATTTCTCATTAATCACAGAAAAATCTACCTTTTCATGAGTTGGTCGGGAAAAAAACACAATTTAAACAAATTAAAGTTTTTGCATAGTTTCAGTACTTGAGAAATAATTAAAAATATATCCATTGTCTAATAACAACAATTGATATCAGAAAAAGGAAGAAGTAATGCTCATAAGTGCCGATTTTGCGAAATATTGTAACTTTTAATTTTTTGGGGTACTTTTGGGGCACCGTAATAGGAGGTTGGGGGGGGGTCGAAATTAAAATTCATTTAGTAGATTTTATTTCTTGAATGCTCTTCTAAAAAAGCTGATAAAGATCGACATGATTTTTTCAAAACCCTGATACCGTAACTCGTATTTTTCCGAAAACCCAACAATTTTCCCATATTAATCTTACGGGAATTTTTGATGAAACATGAGGGGCATTTTTTCCGACAATGGAAAAGATTGGGCGGGGGATACGTTCCTCCCTGGTCGAAAATTAATTTTTTGAACCACCCTAATCAGGATGCAAAAGAACTTCAACTTTGAAGCAATTCTAGTTTTCCGTTGCAAAAAATCTAGAAACACCTAGAATTATGAAGTTAGATTTCAATATTACAAGAACTTGTACAAATTAACGAATCGAATTTAATAAAAACATTTTAATCAACAGAGACAGTCCAGGACTGATAACCCTGGAGCTTCAGCACAATCCCCTGGAGGAGGTGGAGGGTCACTTTTTGAACTGTCGAACCTTGCTTCATCTGGATCTCAATACATGTGGAATCCATCGATTAAATGATCGCTTTTTCCACAATACAACGAACCTGAATAAACTCGACCTTTCAAACAACCCCCTGCAGAGAATAGAACCAGGCCCCTTTGACCACCTAACAAACCTGGAGTATTTGAAGCTGAACGGTTGCAACCTGACCTACATTTCCCCAGAAGCCTTCTCCCAATTGGAGAACCTTCGAGAGCTTGAAATGGCCGATAATGACCTAAAGAGTCTGAGTTGGACGAGCATCCTAGCTCCCCTGGTGCGCCTGGAACATTTGGACATTAGCCAGACTGGAATAACTAATCTGCCAGGTGACGCCTTCGCTAGAAACTTGTACCTCCGCAACCTGGTGCTCGCACATAACGAGCTCACACATCTGGACGTCGGCAATACCCTAGGACACAATCTTCACAGCCTCCAGTCTCTGGATCTCTCCAACTGTAACCTGAAAGACCAGCTCGGCGAGGAAGCTTTCAGAAATGCCAGTAAGTTACGAGTTCTCAATCTCAATGGAAATCCAACCTTTGCTGGAAACTTGACAGAAGTTCTGCGCCATCTGCCAACGTTGCACAAACTGTCTCTGAGCAACTGTAGCCTCGAACAGCTCCCCAACGCATTCGATGTTTTAGAAAATCTGGAGGAACTTGATGTCTCCCACAATCCCTTATCAGACGCTTTTGTTAGACTGAATCCTCTCAAATCGCTTGAGTTCCTAGACATGTCTTACTGCAATTTAGGACACGTAGGGAACAAGACCTTTGCTCAGACGACCTCCCTCAAGAAGCTCGTCCTCTCTGGAAACAAGCTCCATACTCTCGAACAAGGTCTCTTCGCCAACTTGACTAATCTCGAGTCCTTGGAACTAAAGAACTGTGACCTCAAAAATCCCGTTGATCCGAAGGTCTTTGGCGATCGAGTCTTCATGGACATCATCGAGTTGAAACTCAGTGGTAATCCTCTCGTGATTCCAGAGGACGGTCCTCTACTTCCAAAGCAACTTTCGGGTCTAGAGATTCTCGATTTGAGCAACTGCAACTTGGAAAATCTGCACGAGAACGTGTTCTCGCGAACAAGAAACCTAACGCAGCTCAACCTCTCTGGAAACAAGATAGTAGGTCCGGACAACCTCGCAGGTCTTAAGAAACTTGACCAACTTGAACACCTTGACCTGAGCAGTAATAATCTCCAAACAATTCATCCTCGAGTATTTAAAGCTAATCCTCGACTTCTATCTGTCAACTTGATGAACAATCCCTTTGTCTGCAACTGTTCAATTGTGGACGTTTGGAACTGGGCAGTTGAGGTCAAAAGCGATCTGAATGTCCTTGTTGGTAGCCAGCCTTCGTACTTTGCTGCAGATGCTGCGAAACTTCGCAAGAGTCTGTCCTGTTCTTACGATCCGGTGACCTACCGAAGCATAATGGATCAGAATCGAAGTGCAACAGATCGCAGGCCATTCTTGCGCAAAGGCGATCTCACGCCGAATAGAACATGGGCCAAGTACATCCGTGAATCGAGTTGCGGAAAGTCATGATATACGGGGGCCAGATTTCAAAATCCGACGACAGATGCCTACCAAGAGTCAATTGGTAGGCACAAAGTAGAACTCTAGATACGTTCAATTTTAGTATTCAGCTATGAACGAACTGCAAGTACAATCCTTATTAGTTTTAGTTTAGACTGATATTTTCCGAGCCTGGCAGGAGGTTAAATGTAAGATTATTGAGATTATGATTATGGATAAGATCAATTGAGATTAAGATAAAGATCAAGATTAGGGAGGATCATTTATCATAGAAACTTTGGGGATCTAGTCCCGTTACGGCAGATCTGTGATCCTTATTCGAGTATTGCCAAAAGAAGCAAGCGTATTCATAGAGATTAGGAATGGAACTTGTGCTAGCAAGAATCATCAGCGACATTATCAGTGTTGCTATTTAAAGTCTTCTTCGATTTTCACATAACCACGATCAATTTCGCTGAAACGAAACCTAGTTTTTAAAGAGCGAACATCATTTTTTGTCTGGAACAAAATAGTAACTACGATCTATTGCCTTAAAGAACAAAATATTTGCTGAAGTAGGCGGAGTCATAGCTGAATTCAAGAGAGAATTTTCTAGGAGTTGTCATACATCGGATATTGAAATCTAGCCGTGTCACCGTGCGCAAAACCAAAAAGACGCAAGTAAGATGCATATTTGAATATTCTGTAGAATATTCATGAGAAAACTTGCTTTTTTCAATTGTTATCAGAGTTTCGAGTTGTAATTCGGTTTCCGCAATTGTCTCATTGACGGGTTTATGAATACGTAATTAGACGGATACGTAATTACGGTTACTTTGAGAATCACTCAAAGTTACGACCATAGGCAGTTTAACGAGCAGGTTAACAATTGCTACTTTTTGCATTCATTTTCTGAAAATTGAATACCGTTGAAGGCCATTTTTTGTTTTCTAAACGTTGTAATACTTAAGTTTTGAGATAAGGAGTTGTTTTTTTACATATGTTTATTTTTGTTTCACGCCGGGTGGATTAATGTATAATTAAATAAAAATTCCATCGAAAAAACAATTTTAGGAGAGGGTTCCATGGAACAAGTTTTTCAAGATTCTGCGTTTCTTTTAAGCTAGAAGTTAGACCGTGGTTATGATCAACACTGGTGAACATTAGTATGATTTCATTGTACCCATCTCTGTATAAGACTGTTTAATAAAGGCGTCATTTTTCTTCTTATTTGTATGGAAACCTTATAATTTTTACTTTGTCAAATTTGCAATGTTGATTCCTATCTCTGATATTTTAATATAGAAGCTCAGGCCTCGGACTCACCACACTATTGACACTATTTGACACTTCTTTTGAGCGATTAAGGGCTGTCCAAAACGTTGAATTTTCAAGCCAAAAAGATTGGTTTTTAACAAAACAGCTGAATTTTCTATCATTACTTTAATTTTATACCAAAAAGATGAATGCTTAACAAATTATATAAATTTTCCACAAAACAGTCGAATTTTCTACCAAATTCTTGAATTTTTAAGCCAAACAGATGAATTCTCTACAAAACAGTTAAATTTTTAACCTGAGAATACCAATTTTCGCCAAAAAATGTAATTGTTGATATTCAAATTTTAAAACAAAATAGATTTTTATCTGAAATAAAAAACAGTTGCATATAACCAAAAAAAAATGAATTTTTAACAAAATACTTGAATCCTGAATTAAAACAGAGTAATTTTAAACAGTACACTTGCATTTTTAACAAACAAAAAATATATTTTCTACCAAAAAAGACGAATTGTTAACAAAATACATATATTTTCTACAAAATAGATTTTAAACCAAGAGGATCCATTTTCTATCAAAAAGGAAATTTTTTACGAAAATACATGAATTTACAACCAAGTACTTGAATGTTAAACTAAAAAGATCAATTTTCAACCAAAAATCAAAAAGTCAAACTTTCAGTTAAAAAGATTAATTTTCAATAAAAATAAAACAAATTTGCTACAAGACTGTTGGATTTTCAAGCCAAAGGACTAATTCTCTACAAAACGGCTGAATGTTCAACCTAAAAAGATGAATTTTTAACAACAAATGTAATAGCTGATATTTCAACAAGAAGAAAAAAAATTAATTTCAAATAAAAAACAGTTGGATTTAACCAAAAAGACAAATTTTCAACAAAATACTTGAATCCTCAACTAAAACAGAATAACTTGCAACTTACAGTTGCATTTTTAACCAAAAAAATTTATTTTCTACCAAAAAAGATGGATCGTTAACCAAATACATGTATTTGAACCAAATAGTTGCATTTTTGACCAAATAGTTGAATTTTCTACCAGAAAGACGAATTTTCAACAAAATACATAAATTTTCAACGAAATATTTTAATCAATCGATGTGACGTTAGTCGAAATTTTATTTGATTAATTTTTAGTTTATATTTTTTTCGTTTCTAACATTTTTTAACTAAATAGTTGAATTATTAAATTAAAAACGATCAAATTTGAACCAGAAATGGTGTAGTTAAATTTTTATTGAGAATTAATTTTCAATTGAAAAGAAAGCATTTTCTACAAAATAGTTTAATTTTCTACAAAGCTGTTTACTTTTGTACCAAATAGTTCAGTTTGCAAGCCAAAAAGACGAATTTTCTACAAAACAGTTTAATTTTAAACCCGAGGACATGAGTTTGCAACAAAAGTTAATTTACTACCAATCAGTTGAATTTTCAACAAAATAGTTAAATTTTCAATTTAAAAAAATAATTTTTAACAAAAAAAAAACGAATTTTCAACTAAAATTATGAATCTTCAACCGAGAAAATGAACTAAAACAGATAATTTTCAACAAGGATGAGATTTCAACAAAATAGTTGAATTTTCAATGAAAAAGAGAAGTTGTTAGTCAAGAAACAAAATTTCATTTAAATTGTTGAATTATCAGGCCAAAAAGCGAATTTTTAACAAAACAGTTGAATTTTTGACCAAATAGTTGAATTTTCTACCAAAAATACGAATTTTCAACAAAATACATAAATTTTTTACAAAATAGTTGAATTTTCAATGAAAGAAGATGAATTTTCAACAAATTACATAAATTTTCAACTAAATATTTTGATCAATCGATGTGACGTTAGTCCTAATTTTATTTGATTAATTTTTAGTTTATATTTTTTTCGTTTCTAAAATTTTATAACTAAATAGTTGAATTTTAAATTAAAAAAGATCAATTTTTAACCAGAAATGGTGTAGCTAAATTTTTTTTGAGAATTAAGTTTCAATAGAAAAAAAAGAATTTTCTACAAAACAGTTAAATTTTCTATAATGCTATTTAATCTTGTAAGAAATAGTTCAGTTTGCAAGCCAAAAAGACGAATTTTCTACAAAAAAGTTTAATTTTCAACCGGACAACGTGAGTTTTCAACAAAAGTTAATTTACTACCAATCAGTTGAATTTTCAACAAATTAGTTAACTTTTCAGTTTAAAAAAATAATTTGTAACAAAAAAAAACGAATTTTCAACTTAAATTATGAATCTTCAACCGAGAAAATGAGCTAAAACAGATAATTTTCAACCGTACAGTTGCATTTTTAAGAGAGAATTGATTTTCTACCAAAAAAGACGAATTTTCAACCAAATACATCAATTTTAAACCAAATAATTAAATTTGTTACCAAACTGATTTTCGGTCTGAAAATACGAATTTTCTACAAAACAGTATAATTTTCAACCCGAAAATAGGAATTTTCAACTAAAAATTTAATTTTCAACCGAAACAGATTAATTGTTAACCATATAGTTGCATTTTTTTACCAAAAAAATTTAATTTTTTCAAAAAACCACAATGGTGTGATGACAACAAAATAGTTGAATTTTCAATAAAAAAGAAAATTTGTTAGTCAAGAAACAAAATTTCAATTAAATTGTTGAATTATCAGACCAAGAAGCGAATTTTCAACGAAGAACTATGATATCTTAAAAAAATTGTTGAATTTAAACAAAATAATTCATATAAGAGTCTTTAAAGTCCGAGAATCCAAAATAGGAGAAAAAGAATAACAACAAAGTTGTATCAACTCTATCGGACAAGTTTATTAAATTTTT
>CAKNYM010050892.1:59305-72246 GCA_932195095.1 Andricus curvator
GGGGGGCTACACATATACTGACTAGTTACGAAAATGCGTTCAGTTACACTTGTCCCCTTTTCCAGGTGAAAGTTAGGGGGTGGGGGTTACGCATGTACTGACTAGTTACGAAAAAGGGACGAGAAAGAAAGGGAACGAAGGGACAAGCGTGACCGAACGCATATCTGTAACTGTTTTCTTTTTTTTATTGTTTTTCCAACGCAATCCTCTTTTTCTCGAAAAATAATGGTTTTAGGCAAAAAGTGTATAATATAAAAAAGATGTATTTTTATACTAGCTAGAACTTTTCTTTGAAACATTTTTCAAAATTCTTCGTATTTACTGCGATAAACGAAAAAATCATGATTTTTATGGGGTTTCTTATGGTTTTTACCACGAAAACGTCCTTGTCGCCAATTTTCCCTATGATTTTCGTAATCAGCGCATCAAAATACGTAAGTATACGTGGTTTCAAAAAAATCGGAGGTAACCACTATTCGGAACTTTATCCATTGTTTGAAAAATGGTTTTAAAAAAAGGCGCTCCTAGATATTTTTGAAACGAATCCAAAGGTGTTTTTAGTTTTTCGATCGGACGCCTACTTTATTTATAATTAATTACAAAAGTTTCAAATCCATATAGAAAAACCTCAGGGTCGTAATTTTGGAACATGGTACTTTTTAGATTGGTATAGCACTGGAGAGAATTAAACCACTAGTTCCACACGTGTACGTTACGTAAGACAACTCGCCTGTGGGAGGCTTTCAGTTTCATGCGGACACCGCAAACCGTGCACTGTGCAGGCGCGTTGAGGCACGTGAGTGAGACCTGACCATTGGCTGTTTGATTCGCGAATCTCGTTTGTCGTTTCGTGTCGTTTTTTGTGTCGGTTTTCGGTTTAGGTTTACGGGTGCCCTCACCGATTTCGAAAATGTTGGACCTCGTCGAAATTCCAAAATTTTACTACGGAGGATTGTTGGGCATCGGTTGTTTTTGTATTTACTACCTCTGGGAGGTCGTCAAAGTGAGTAACGAATACCAGTTCCACTTTAATCGATAAGTTTGGTGCGCCTTGACGATACATGTCATGTGTTTCCCGTTAAAGGAGGAAGCGTGATAGCATTCGTATTTTTGTAAAAATAAAACCTACTTTCAAGTTGTCACACATTCTTTTCATAGGAAATGACTCAATTTACTGTCAACCTCTTACGTCGCACAGCGTTTGCTTTCAAATCATGCGCATACATTTACGGCGATTTCAGTCACCTTCCTCTGGAGTTGATAAAAAAATTTGAAAAGAAATTAATATTTTTGTTTTGACTAATGACTATGTATAGAAACATAATTTCGATGACTAGACTATTAACTTTTTCCGAAAGATAACACCCAGTCTGATAAGAAATGTCATAATTGCACCCGAGTTTTATGGTGGAACTATCATATCTTATCAGCAAGTCGCACTTTTAAAAAAAGTGTGCGCACTTTGAGCACGCAATGTACATTTATTTTCGTGGCCTACATATACCCATTTTTCTTTGTTTATTATAATTCATTATTATTGAAACTTAAAATGGTATACAACTCACTCATTCGTTGCATTGGTTGCATTCGAGCCAGGGAGTTAATAAAGATGATTACCCATATCCATCCTGGAAAGAAAATGTTATATAAATAAACCTGCCTGTTACGAACTAGGTACTTATTGAATTTATATAAATAGAAATTAGAAATATATTATAAATATATTCAACAGCAATATTATAAATTTATTTATTAATTGAAAGAAGGGATTCTTTATAAATTGGCGAATATTGAACAAGTGTCGGAATAGGCTTATTAATTTGACCTTAAAGTTCCTCAGTTTCCGACTGCTGAGCACTATATACATATATATTGACTCATAAAAGAAGCTTTGACTCGCAAAGTTGACGCACTTATTTTTTTAACCGAGATTATTGCAAAAGATTTATATTTTCGAAATTCAATAGCTACGTCGTAATTTGCATTTAGTTTCGCATCTGTCTGTTGAAATCTTTAGCTCATTACTAATACAGCATTTCGAATTTTTTGAACGTGTATTCTTTTCGGTTGTATTCTGCCGGATTTTAATTTTCTCTTCCGGCATATTCTTTTCTTTCGAAGAGAAGAATACCTGACCTTTAATTTTCTATTCTGGCATATTTTGCCGGAGATTAATTTTTTACACTTTTTGGAATTAACCCAGGGATCACAGTAGTTCGGCAGTACAATTGTAAGAAAAATGGTGGAATTTTTCTTTGAAAAAAGGGTATTTTTTCTTTTAAAAATATCAACATAATGAACCAAAATTAACAACTTGAACATTTTTATAAGAAGCCACAAATTCTATTAAACTAGAAAACAAGCGGGCTACGCGCGAGATTATTATTTTTTTGTCTCACGCAATTTTAAAATTAAAATTTAAAATATAAAATAATAATTTCTTAATACAAAATTTTTATATTTCACAGTATCTATTATCTAAAATAATTGTAAACAAAAGCAAGGACAATATTTTTGATAAATTGATGAAAATTAATATCTTAACTTCAGAATTAATGAATAATATTTTTGTATAGACAATCGGTGAGACACGCTAACATTCTATTATTGTTCGAATATTATAAATATTCTTGGAAATCTTATAATTTTGTAATAACAATAGCAGCTTTAGAAAAAAAATCACTAACACAACGTAACAACAAATTTACTATCTTTGAAATCCAATTATTTGTTATTAAAAGTACTGATTTCCAGTATAAAATTCCAGCAAAATCAAAAATAATAATCGGAAAAATCGATGACTTTTAATTAAACATACCAATTTTCGACGAAAAACACTAACATAACAAAGATTTGTTCCAAATTGTACATCTTCTTTGAAGTTTAATGATTTTTATTTAAGATAATCGATTCCCGGTGAAAAATGTGAACATGACCTTAAATTGTATAAAAGTGGTAAATTTAAAAAAAAAATTCGGTGATAACCGCTAATTAATCTACAATTGTACAAAAAAATTTGATCTTCTTTGAACTCTAATGATTTAAACTAAAAATACTGCTTTCCGATGTAAAACGCTAACCTAACCTAAAATTGTAATGAGTTTTAAATCTTCTTTGAAATGTTTGAAGTATAATTTTGTTTTAATTAAAAATACCAATTTCAGACGAAAAACACTAACATAATCAAAAATTTTTAACAGATTCTAAATCTTGTACAAATTATAATGATTTTTTATTTTAAAATACCAGTTTTCGAGTAAAACGCTATAATTTAATCTAAAATTGTTGAAAAATTATGAATCTTCTTCGAAATATAATTTATTATATTTTTTTTATTATTATTGATTTTTTATTTTTAAATAACAATTTCAATTTCCGACGAAAAACACTAGCACAATCATTGAAATTTAATTTAATTTTTTTTTATTTAAAAATACCAATTTCAGGTGAAACACACCAACATAACTTAAAGTTGTTTAAGGCCATGTGATGAGTGGGTCACGTGACCAGATTCCTACCTTACCAGCACTTTTTTTATATGTCAAATTATTTTCACACGAATAGCCACATCGAGTTGAAAATTTGGTATGATAAATAAGAAGCACTAAGAAACGCGGCTCTGGTCCTAAATTTTTATTAGTATAAAATTTTTTTTTTTATAACAAATTTTTTTTGCTTTTTTCATAATTATAAAAATTTAGTACCAGAGCCGCGTTTCTTAGTGCTTCTTATTTAGTATTCCAAATTTTCAACTCGATGTGGCGCTTCATGTGAAAATAAGTTGGCAAATAAAAAAAGTGCCGGTAAGGTAAGAATCCGGTCACGTGACCCACTCGTCACATGGCCTTAACTGTAAATTTTTTGAAAATTTTTGTTTAAAATAAACGACTCCTGTAAAAAACGTTAATATAACTTACAACTATAGCTATAAGTTACTAATATATTAGAAAATTGCAAATCCTGTTTGAACTATAATGATTTTTGTTGTAAAACGCTAACGCAACCTTAAATTGTAAAAAAATGATGGAACACTAAAATCTATTGATATTTGTTTAAAAGTGACCATTTCCGGTAAAAAATGCTAACAAATAATTTGTTATTAAAAGTACCCGTTTTTGGTATAAATTGGAAATCGTGATATTTGTTTAAAATTGCTCATTTTCGGTGAAAAAAAAACTAACAGAACCTAATATATTTAGAAATTTTAATTCTTCTTTGAAACTTTCTGATTTTATATTAAAATTCTTTTTAAAAAATTCTAATTGCTAGTGAAAAGCACTGGCATAAAAAATGTGTAATATTTTCGATAATTTGTTAAAAATGTTTGAAAGTTTTAATTTAAGAGTATTTAAAAGCACAAATGTTTACTAATTCGCATAAGTTTTTCTATGATATTTTTAGATTTTATTTTTAAAATTCCAAATTTAAGATATAAAACAACTTTAAGTAATGAAAAGCCAATCAGATTTTCAATAATAATTATTGCGAGATTTTCGAGACATATTGTTACACCACTTTTTTAAACAGGAAAAAATAATAAAATTTTATTTATAAATTAAATGTAATAAGAACAAAAGTATCTCAATTAAGTGTGAGATTATTTTTTCTTCTTCACGATACTGTTGAATAAATCATGTTAGATTAATTTGCTTTTTTTTACCGTAGTTTCTCTAAGCTAATCATAATTTCCTTATTAATGACCGCGTATTTTTTATAATTCTTGAAAAATTAATCGAAGCTTAAAAAAGGGGAAAAATGGATAAACATTCTCAAATATAGGGATTATAGGGGATTTCGAGAAAAATAGGGGAATAGGGAACTGACTGTGATCCCGCTTAACCTTGAGTTGAATGATTTAGAATTTAATTGCGTAGAAGATCAAATATCCTGGAAGAGGAAATTAAAATCCGGCAAAATATGCCGGAAGAGAAAATTAAATTACGACAAAATATGCCAGAAGAGAAAAATTTCGAGAAAATTAAAATCCTGTATATTTTTTGCCGGAAGGCAATACACGACTATTTTTAAATTCAAATTCTTTTTTCAAATCATAGTCTAATTTTTATTCCTGCTAATCACACACCTAGATGGTTTCTTTTAGACTCCCCTCTTCGTATGCTCACGTGGGCCATTCAGAGAGTTTTTGGAGAAACACATGCTCATTCTGGAAAGCAAATTTTGGCCAACACTTTGGTGTTTTGAATCGAGGGCACAAACAGTATTTGCGAGTATTTTGAGATCAAAAATACTACCAACAGTTGAATATCGCAGGTAAAGAAAATCTGATTAATTTAGATTTTTAATTTGTTTTAAAAATCTGGAGATTTTTAATATTTTGTATGCATATGGTATCTCTCCCGCATTTAATTAAATATTGTAATCGAATATTCTGGATACAATTTACAGCAGGTTCGTTACATGTGAGGTTGATCGTTCTCTATGCATGACATAATTATCATTATTCATCATCTGTTATGCAAATTCTCGTTCTTGTTTGGCATTAAATTTTCAAAGAGCGCTGCTAAATTAATTGACTTCATATACATTGTATTCCACATTATCTTTTTGTGATATTTGCGTTAAACGTGCATTTTTCAAAGAATTTCGATTACAATATTGCGTTTTTTGGTTTAAGTAGGGGAGACCGGGCGGAATGGGACATGTAATGGGGTGTAATTATTTTCAATCAAGAAAAGTAATTTTCCATGTAATTTTGTATGGAGTAATATTATTTATAATTTTTTTACATATAAATCGTTATCAGCACTAACATTTTTGGAAAATGACATAAGATTTACTTTATTTCATGACGAAGCAATAACAATTAGTTTTCCAACAAGAATTTAATGTAAATATTTAATTGCATCAGAAATAAGTATGAAATATGACAGTAAAAATATTTCTAAAAATGATTTTAGTGGCCTTAAAGCAGGGTGTTCAGGGACCTTGAAAACCCTGGAATTCTTCTTGAATTTTTTTTAAACTTTGAAAACCTGGAAATATCCTTGAATTTTTCAGGAGAACTTTGAATTTGAATTATACTTTTTTTTTTGCTTTTAAAACAGTTATTTTATTAAAGGGCGAAGAGTAATTTAAATATTTTAGTCTATTATTAAAGAAACATTTCGTTTAGAAGAAATCTTGCTACTGAAAAGTTTTTTTTTATCCAAATATAATTGATCTTTTGTTCATTATAGAATAAATAAAGAGATTTCAAGGCCCTTTCTGACTGTACCAATTATTTTATAAATTTCAATGAACAGACTTTAATATTGTGGATAATTTTATAAGTTTTTAATTTCTTCTCCGCTAATATAAAATGTTAAAGTATAAATTTTTGTGTGATACTCAACTTACAAATTATAAAAATTATTAGTTGAAAATTTGGGTTTTAATTCAGTTTCAGAATTAGAATGAGCCATGATCATACAACGGATTTTTCGAGGGGTTGAACACTCGGTTTTTAAATGTACACCAGATTTCAAAAGGTTACAAAATATTTCTATAGATTTCAAAATATTTTAAAATATTTCAAAAATTTTAAAATATTTCAAAGAATTCTGAAAATTTCACAAAGATTTCCGGGATATTCAAGATTTAAAAAACCCGTGCACACCAGATTTCAAATATTACACAACAATTTCACAATGATTTTAAAACTTTTCAAAGGTTTGAAAGATTTCAAAATACTTCAAAGATTTAAAATGGTTTCAAAACATTTTAGAAGATTTCAAAACATTTCACAAAAATTTCAAATAATTCAATGATTTCAACGAATACAAAATATTTTGCAAACAAAAATTTAAGAAAGATTTCACAAAGATTTCAAGGTTTCAAGGATTTCAAAGATTGAAAAAATGCGTGTGCACTAGATTTAAAAGATTCTACAAAAATTTCCCTCAAGATTTCGAACACTTCATAAAGATTTCAAGGATTTTAAAGATTTGAAAAAGGCGTGCACGCCAAATTTGAGATTTCACAAATATTTCGAATATTTCACAAAGATTTTAAAACTTTCGAAAGATTTCAACGAGTATAAAGATTTAAAAAAGCGTATAGTAAACCTCATTTCAAAAATTTCAAAACATTTCAAAGTTTTGAAACGTTTCAACATTTTTTGGAAAATTTCAAAAGATTTCACAAAGGAATACGTTTGATTTCAGAAAGATTTCACGAATATTTCAAAGAATTCATAAGGATTTCAAGAAATTTGAAGAATTTCAAAGATGTCAAAAAGGGTACATTAAACCAGATTTGAAAGATTTCAAAACATTTCAAAGATTTTAAACGATTTCAAAAGGTTTCAATAAATTTGAGAAGATTTCAAAAGATTTCAATGATTTAAAACAAACACATTGTAAAACAAAGATTGAAGAAAGATTTGACAAGTATTTCAAAGATTTCATAAAGATTTCAAATGATTTCAAAAGATTTCATAGATTTCAAGGATTTCAAACATTTCAAGGATTAAAAATATTTTACAAAAATTTTAAAAGATTCCAAAAGATTTCTCAAAGATTTCTCAGAAATTTTAAGATTGCACAAGGTTTCAAGGATTTTACAAAGATTTCAAATATTTCACAAAGATGTTAAAACTTTCAAAAGATTTCAAGGATAATAAAGATTTTAAAAAGGGTAAAGTACACCAGATTTCAAACATTCCAAAGATTTTGAACGAATTCAAAACTTTTCAAAATATTTTACGAATATTTCAAATATTTTCATGGTATCAAATGAATACAAAAGATTTCAGAAATATTTCAAAAATATAAAAGAATTAATGAAATTCAAAGATTTCTAAAATTGTACAGGTCACCAGATTTAAAAGATTTTAAACGATTTCAATTTTTTTGTTAAGATTTCAAAAGATTTCACAAAGATTTCAAATATTCCAGTAACTTCAAACGAATACAAAAGATTTCACATATATTTCAAAGAATTCATAAGGATTTCGATAAATCTGAAGAATTTCAAAGCTGTCAAAAAGGGTACATTACACCAGATTTGAAAGATTTCAAAACATTTCAAAGATTTTAAACGATTTCAAAAGGTTTCAACAAATTTGAGAAGATTTCAAACGATTTCAATGATTTTTAACGAACACACAAGATTTGTAGAACAAAGATTAAAGAAAGATTTCGCAAGTATTTCAAAGATTTCATAAAGATCTCATGAATATTTCAAATGATTTCGAAAGATTTCAAGGATTTCAAACATTTCAAGGATTACAAACATTTTACAAAAATTTTAAAAGATTCCAAAAGATTTCTCAAAGATTTCTCAGAAATTTTACGATTTCACAAGATTTCAAGGATTTTACAAAGATTTCGAATAATTCACAAGGATTTTAAAACTTTCAAAAGATTTCAAGGATAATAAACATTTTAAAAAGGGACAGATTTACAGATTACAAACAGATTACAAACAGTACACCAGATTTCAAACATTCAAAAGATTTTGAACGAATTCAAAATTTTTAGAATATTCCAAAATATTTCACAAATATTTCAAATATTTTAATGATATCAAACGAATACAAAAGATTTCCGAAAGATTTCAAAAAAAAAAGATTTCATGAAATTCAAAGATTTCAAAAATTGTACAAGTCACCAGATTTCAAAGATTTCAAAAATTGTACAGGTCACCAAATTTCAAAGATTTCAAAACATTTAAAAGATTTTAAACGATTTCAATTTTTTTTCAAGATTTCACATAGATTTCAAATATTCCAGTGACTTTAAACGCTTCACAAATATTTCAAAGAATTCATAAGGATTTCGAAAGATTTTAAGAATTTCAAAGATTTTAAACGATTTCAATTTTTTTTAGAAGATTTCAAAAGATTTTAAATATTTCAATGACTCCAAACGAATACAAAAGATTTCTCAAATATTTCAAAGAATTCATAAAAATTTCAAAAGATTTCAAGAATTTCAATATCAAAACATTTCAAATTTTTTAAACGATTTCAAAAGATTTTAAATATTCCAGTGACTTCAAACGAATACAAAATATTTCACAAATATATCAAAGAATTCGTAAGAACCTTCAAAGAATTTTAAGAATTCCAAAGATTTCACAGAAATTTCAAGATTTCACAAAGATTTTAAAGACTTCACAAGATTTTAACAAATTCACAAAGATTTCACAACGATTTCAAGGGTTTCAAACACTACAAAAATTTTAAAATATTCCCGAAGATTTCACAAAGACAACTTATGTTCGCAAAAAATTAAGAATTAGTTTATATTTGGTTTTGCTTTCTTTAGAAATTATTGGCTAACGAAAAATGAAATGACTCATTTTTTACATGTACATATAACAAACGGTTATTTCATTATTTGATGTAAAAAAGGGAGACCTGAAAAAGCATGATTTCTTGACCTTGAAAACCTGGAAAAGACCTTGAATTTTGTTCTTAAACATCGCTGGGCACCCTGTAAAGGTATATTTAGCTATTTTTGGTATTTATTTAGTATAGAATTTATTTAGGTGTTAGAGAATTCTCCTCAAATTTTAATATCTTTTAATATACTGCTTCATTTATATAAGAGATAATTCATGTTTAACAGACTTTTCTGAACTCCAGACACATTTGAAAAATAAAACATTTCCCTACACAAAGGTATTAAAAGTATGAAAATATTAATATTTTTAAATAAATTTTACTAACACGTGCAAAATCAATATTCAGAAACATAAACACTTTTCTGACTGAAAGCTTAATAAATTTTTAATATTCTACTCATTCCTGAAAAAGAAATTTTCTGAAAACCATATAACTTAAGAGAAAAGAGGGTGTCCCGTCTTACCCCGGTGTCTCGTCCCACCCCGGTCTCCCCTATTCAGCTAGTCTGACGAAAATTTTCACGAATTAAAACACATTTTCAGAGAAATCCTGACATTGTCGGATGGTGGTGAAGTGGCACTTGATTGGGCAGAAAAAAACTGCTGTAACACATCACCCATCGTCATAATTTTACCTGGACTGACAGGTGCTAGTCAAGCCGAATACATTCGAATACTCGTTTGTGCGGCAAAGACCGTTGGAATAAAATGTTTAATTTTCAACAACAGAGGTCTTGGTGGAGTAACACTTAAGGTAAAGTCAATTAAAAAATCACTACTTTGGTCCTTGTAATAAAGGGTGATACAAAAAAAGCTTTTTTGAAAAGTGAAAACGCTTTTCGATTAAAAAAAAAAAATCAGTCAAATAGCAATGAAGAAAAATTCGAAAAATGATCATCTTTAAATAATTTTTTTTTAATCGTAGCAACAAATTAATCAAAATTGATTAGGACCATCATTTAAGACATCTACTAGAGTTATAATGAAAAAATTGAAACAAATTCAGCATGATTTTTAAATCATAATATTGCTTGTAGGCCCTTTTCCTCGTTTCCTGATGTACCAAAAAATGATTCAAATTAAAAAACAATACTACCGGCGAAGATAATCTACACGCCTGTTTTTTGAGGTGTTGCTGAAGTGCCTTAATTTTCATAATATGGAATAGCTCTAAAAATAATTAACATTTTTCAAAGTTCATAGGATTGTTTTAAAGGCAAGTCTCCATAGTTTCTTTTTGAATTGCTAAGGTATTTCAAGAATTTTTCCCTTAGATTCTACCCTAGGATCAGTCTTGGCGAAACAAGTAGCAAAATTTCAAAAATAGTTCAATATTTACAAAATTAAAAATCATTATTTGCAATTTTCCGACATTTTTATACAAAGTTTGACTCTAGGGTAGAATCTAAGGAAAGAATTCTGAAAATATCTTAATAATTAAACAAAATGTTGCGGAGACTTACCTTCAAAATGAGCCCAAGAACTTAGTTATTCTAATGTTTCGAAAAAAACGAAATTGGACATTTTTTGCAATATCTTTCTATAAAACTAAACATTTTGCCTTTAATTTGGGCTGATCAAGATATAGACTTTTATTACCTTTCGTGCTATTATGAGGGGAAAAAATTCATTTTAATATTATAAAAATTAAGGAACTTTAGCAAAAACTCAAAAAATAGAAGTGTAGATAATTATTGAGGAGCAAGCAAACAAAACGTGATAAATTCATTTTTTTCAAATTGAGATAATGATTGTTTCTCTATATTTGGAATATGATCAATTCAATTATCAAACATCAGATTATAGATTCAGTACGTAAATAGGTCAGACTTGTTAAACATGTAAACACATTTTATAATTCATAAATACTTTTCAGTATTTTTCTTAAAATATATAATTTTACAATACTTGACATTTTTATTTCACAGCCCAAAATGCTCTAAAAACAGGGGAAATAGGATGATTTTTCACGAAAATAGGGGGATAATACAGGAATAAATTCTTTTAAATAACAACCTAATCGTTCAACTTTCAAGCAAAAAGAACGAATTAAAAAAAAACAGTTGATTTTTCAACTTAAAAAACATGAATTTTTAATCCAAAATGAGAAATTTGTAACAAAATAGTTGATTTTCAACAAAAGAATTAAGTTTTCAACAAAATAGTTGAATTTTTAGCCACATCGTTGAATTTTAGATCTACAAAAATAAATTTTTAATAACAACAAATTTATTATCAACCAAAAACAGTTGCATTTTTAAGCAAATAGCTAAATTTTCAATAAAAAAAGATTAAAATTTTTAATGAAAAATAGTCAAATATAACCAAAAAGATGAATTCTCAACGAAAAATATAATTTTTGATATTTGAAAAAAAAGAGTATAATTTTGAGTCAAGAACAGTTAAATTCAACCAGAAAAAACATTTGTTCAAGAAAATAGTTGAATACTCAACCGAAAAAGATTAATTTCCAACCAAACAGTTGGAAAAAAAATTGCAACCAAATTGTTGAATTTTCAAACCAAAAAGGTGAATTCTCTCGCAAACAGTTGAATTTTCAACACAAAAATATGCATTTTCAACCAAAAAGTTTAGTTTTAACTAAATAGTTTAATCGTCAATCAAATAATTGAATTTTCTACCAAATTGTTGAATTTCCAAGTCAAATGACGAATTTTCTACAAAATAGTTGAATTTTTAACAAAACAGTTGAATTTTTAATCCAAAAAGACGAATTCTCAACAACAAAATTACATTTTTGAGCCAAAAGATAAATTTTCTATAAAGGAGTTGAATTTTCAGTCCGAAAATATAAAATTTCAACAAAAAAGTTAATTTTCAACCAAATAGATCAATTATGAATTAAAATTGGAAGTTAAATTTGCAGTTGGAAAAATAGATTTTCAACCTAAAAAAACAAATTCTCAACCAAGCAGTTAAATTTACAACAAAATACATCAATTTTCCACCATATTATTGAATTTTGATTTAAAAACGATAAATTTTTAACCCATAATGGAATAGTTAAACTTTCAGTTAAAAAAAATGAATTTTCAACCAATCTTCAACAAATAAAATGTTTAACAACAAAGTAGTTCAACTTTCATCCAAGCAGTTGAATATTTAACCAAAAAAGAATAATTTTCAATGAAAAATGTAATAGTTGAATTTTCAGCTACATAAAAACGATAAATTATCAACAACATTTTCAGTTAAAAAAATTAATTTTCAACCAAAAAAATCGAATTTTCAAGAAAATAGTTAAATCTTCAACCAAATAGTAGAATTTTTAACCAAAAGAGATCAATTCTGAATCAAAAATATAATAGTATTATTTTCAATCAAAAATAATTAACTTACATCGAAAAATAGTTGGATTGCTTATTGGGTTCTATTAATACGATTCGCATTTAGGCGAGAAAACGAGAAGAAGGGAAAGTTTCTTCAAAACCAGGGAAAAAAGAATTCTTTAAAAAAGCGCTAAAGATGGGAATATGGGAAAGAGTGTGAAGTCTGTATTTAGATGGTTTAATTGTAAAAATAAAATCACTAATTTTTATTTTTTCAAGCATTTAAAGAAATTTGTATCCAGC
>CAKNYM010050892.1:72346-112814 GCA_932195095.1 Andricus curvator
CCCCTAGAGGCTCGCCGAAAGGGAAATAGCTTAATGGTATAGAACCAAATGACTTCAACCTGGGCTCATTTTAGTCAGAATTTTAATATCTTTCAACCTATTTAGGAAAATAAAATGTTAACTTGGAATTCATCGAATTAAATATCCTCGATGTTAACAAATTTTGAATATTAAAAAATGAGTGTCCAGTGTCCACATATTAAGTAGTGGTAGCGTATTTTCATTAATTTATTTTTTATAAAAATACAACTTTTACGATAGTTGAGGAGTAAACAAACAAAACATGATGAAAACATTTTTTGAAAAAATTGAGAGAATTATTGTTTCTGTATGTTTGGAATATCATACATTGAATTATCAAACTTAAGTTTGCGAAAACCCCATTTTTCTTCTTTGTCTTAACGTCTATCCATAACATAAAATAAGGAAAGTATTAATTTCCGATGATTCATTAAGTAAATATGTAAAACTTTTTAAACGTGTAAACACTTTTTAAAATTCGTAAATACTCCAGTACGTCTCTTATAATGTATAATTTTACAAAATTAAAAAAAGAATGAAACTTGAAAATATAGTAATTATGTATAAAATTATATTCTGAGTTCATATGTAAACAAGAAATTGTAAATTTATATCATTAGAACATGAATAATCAGTCAAATATGCCTTTGCTGAATCAAAAGTGAATAAATCCATTTTCATTTTGTAAATAACTTTAAGACAGTAATAAATTAAAAAGATTTCTTTTGCATTTAATTTATTTAACAGCCTGGCAAATTATAATAGCCCATTTCAAATTTCATTTTGATCAATTGATTTCAAGCTACAATATATCCTCAAAAATTAAATAAATTTTATTGATAAATTATATTCAATTAAAGTATTATTTATATTATTCAATATATTATTAGGAAACCATTATCGAAGTTACAAATAATTTTAAATCATAAAAATATACTAAATTTCCGCCGATATTGTAAATTATACTGAAATAATTAATGTTTTTAATTAATAAATTATATATTCATTTTTAGACACCAAGATTGTATTGTGCTGCAAACTGTGATGATTTTACTGAAGTTCTAGAACATGTGAGGAAAACCCACTCTCACGTACCAATTGGAGCCACTGGAATTTCTTTAGGAGGGTATGCATCTAATTTATATTAATGGCTTTTGGCATCCCGGAAGAAGGGATATCAAATCCAATTCCTATTCCCCTTAATAAGCTAAGGAATTATGTTTTGTTGCCCAATTTCCTCAGCATCTTTTAGAACTCACAGAAATTCGTTTTATTCTTATTCATATAATATAAGATTAGGGCGATGTCCCCCTTTTCTTATATCAAACGTTCTTATCTACACCTACGTATACGATAATGCAATTCAAAATTATGATTGGAAAAAATATTTTACGTATTTATATTATCTCTTAACTGAATATATTTGAAAGTAACACTACAGATATTTCAAAGGAAGATAGTACAATCAGTGGTGTAGTCCTAAAAAAAGTGGCCTGGCGGTACTTTCATAGAATCTTTGACTTACGATGGAAAATTAGAGAATAAGCTAGAGACTTACAAAAAAATTTCTTGAAATTTACCGAAAATTTATCTAAAGTTACCAGAAAAATTATAAAAATCATTGCAAAGTTCCGGGAAATTTATGGCTATTATTGTAAATTCATTAATATTCATATGAAGCAATAAATATTTACAAAGTTTGTAGTATATGTGATGCTGGGGTATAACCATGCTGGAAGTAAAAAGATAGAGATTCTATCTTTTTGAATAATTTTGAATCTTTATGATAGAAAGAGATAGAGAAAATTTATTCTATTTTATCTCTTTGTCAGTCTAAATTCACGTCTATCTTTTTCAATACCGTCTTTTCTATCTCATCTTATCATTCATCTATCCACGTAAATCTTTTTCTATCCCTCTCTATCAAACCTGCCGTATATCTTTTTCAATCTCCTTTTCTTTAACTTATCCTATTCTACGTTTATCAACGTCTGTCTTTCTATCTCTTTGTTAATCTAAATTCACTTCTATCTTTTTCAATACCGTCTTTTCTATCTCACACTATCATTTATCTATCCACGTCAATATTTTTCTATCTCTCTATCAATTTAAATTCCCATCTATCTTTTTGAATCTTCTCTCCTCTATCTCATCGTATCCTAACTACATCTATCAACGTCTATTATTTTCTATCTCTTTTTCAACCTAAATTTACGTCTATATTTTTCAATCCTCGCTTATCTATATCATCCTATCCTTTGTAGATCCACGTCAATCTTTTTCTATCTCTTTGTCAATCTAAATGCACGTCTATCTTTTTCAATACCCTCTTCTCTGTCTCATACTATCCTTTATCTATCCACGTCAATATTTTTCTATCTCTCTCTGTTAATCTGAATTCCCGTCTATCTTTTTAAATCTCCTCTTCTCTATCTCTTTCTATACTACATTTTTCAATGTCTATATTTTTCAATCCTCTCTTCTCTATCTCATCCTATTCTTTATCTATCCACGTCAACCTGAAGGTTTTGCCGCTCATTTTTTTTTAGTTTCGAAATTTTTACCTTCTTACTGAAAAAACTTCTATACTCAAAGTTTACCAACGTTTGCTGATTGAGACAATATATTATAAACTGTAAGATCTAATTAGATACGTTACTTTTTAAAGGGCATAAGAACTATCTTACGCATTTGTCGTTTTTTGAATTTAAAAAATTAAAAACGCTAATTATAAAAAAATGGTCCAAATTGTGATATTTTTTAAATATAATATAGGTATTTATCTTTTTCTTTCTGATTCTGATATAATCAAGAGAACCGAAACGGCGGAATTTTGAATAAATTGACTTTGAATATTTTCAGAAAAACTGTCGCGACTTTGTCACTTTTAAACTTTTTTTTTAAATTTCCAATGAATTTCGAAAGAGGGCCAGAAAATGTGTCAGAATCACCTAGAAAAAGTCTAATATGTATCTATATTACATTAAAAAATATCACACCGTTAACAAAACTTTGAAACATTTTTTGATAATCCGCGTTTTCAATTTTTAAAAAGTCAAATAGTCATAACTTTGAAACAAAAAATTTCAGCAAATCGATGAGAGACGTGTCGTCCTATTCCCGTTCAAAAAAAAACATATTTGAGTGGCAAACGATTGGCTTGATTTGAAATAAATTCGGTCAACAGAATCAATTTACAACTTGGGAAAATCCCACAAACATGATTCACTGTAGTCGGGAATACTATATATTTAATTTATGCTACCAAAATTGATCAAAATGGTCAATATTCCCTGTTTGATAGAATCTTGTAACTTTTTCTGGTTTTGCAAATTATCTAGCACCTCTAATTATTAATTATAAATTAAATTCCCGGGGTTTTTCTCGACATTTTTTTTGCCATATAAATTGAAAAATGTCTTTTTGTAATTTGTCTCAAACGTATAGAAATGAGAATTCCAACATAATATACATATATACAAAATTTATCTCGTGAATAATACATTTACACCTGCCAAACTTATCGCCCATCAAAGACTGAAGTGATAAATATTAATAGAAACTACATTGTTGATCACGAGTATGACACCACCTATATGTCGATGATTGCCTAAGTTCTTTTAATGTTAATTATATGATAGTTAGCATTTTTTCTCTTAAATAGATTGAAAGCTATCGGAATTCTCTATAAAAATATATTGCAAAATTCGTGCAAATTGCAAATCTTTTTTTAAATTTAAACTAAGTCTAATATAATGTAGTAAATTTCTGTAAAATCGCACTAACTTATCAGCATTAGTGTGAAAATGATTGCTTACATGATGAAACGTCTTAAAAAAAATTGAAAAAAACATATTGGAAAAATTTAAACATTTATTCCGCTTAAAGCAATTTTTTTTAAATTATATGAAATAAGTAATCAAGAAGTTTCAATCAAATTTATTGAAAATATATATTCACTTGATTTTTATTATTATTTTCCTAAAGATGAGATGTCTTCGAATTTTTTCAACTTTTTGTATCAACTTTGTAAAACTTTTATTAAATTCCATTTTATTTAAATTTAAAAAATTGCAATTTGTACTATTTTGGCAATATTTTCTGAATTTATTGACAAAATACCTTCATCCTGGCTCATTTTATATAAAATTCTGACAATTTTTAACCAATTTGAGAGACAAAGTGTTAAGTCTCATATGCATAATTAAAATAACTTCAGCAATCATCGAACAACTTTGATGGTATCACATACGATGTATGCATCAAGCAGATTTTCTTCTTTTTTATTTTTGACTAGAGTGGCCGTAAAACCTCGTTTTCAATATTCCCTGATTTTTTTCTGACTAATTTTTCATTTTCCCTGACGATTATTATTGAAAGACCAAAATTCTAATCATGTAACATTTTTTATATGGAATTTTTCATAAATGGAAGAAAACCATTTAAAATTTATACATTTTAAATTTATTATTCTCAGGGCCAATTATAACCGAAAAAGTGATCAAAAGTGACTAATTTCGAACCATAAAAGTGGCTAATGTTCTTTTGAATTTAAATTAATCCCATGAAATTTATAAGCATTCTAGGTGGATTTAAACGAATTCATGATAAATTCATAAGACTTCAAAAGAATAGAAGTTAAATTCAAAAGAATTCAAATGAATTGGAAAAAATGTTAAAAATTGCAAAAAATACGCTGATTTCAGTAAAATTGTCGAGTAAATTTACAGGAATTTAAGGAAAATTAGATAAATTTGATGATACTAATAAAAAATGAAGTTGAATTAAAACGAAAATTAAGGGAATTGAAAACAATTTAAAAATTTGAAAAAATGAATTGAATGCAGTAAGTCTGAAATAAGTTTACAAAAATTAAAAGAAATTTAAAAGAATTTCATGAAATGCCTCAAAATTCAAAGAGAGTTTAAAAGGTTTCAGGATGAATTAAGAAAAAAACTTTTTAAAAATCGATTGAATTTAGCAGAATTGAGTGATTTTGGAAGAATTGAAGTGAATTAAAAAAATCCAAGAGAATTAAGAATAATTTAAAGTTATTCGGGATAAATTAATAAAATTCAGGGTGAATTCAAAATGAATTCAAATGAAGTGCAAAAAATATTTAAAAATCTCTTCAAATCTTTAAAATGCTACGAAACCCCTAACTTCTTGTGAATAAATTCTTTGAAATCCATTAAAATGTTATAAAATCCAATCAAATTCTATGAAATCTTATATTTCCCGAAATCCTGGAAAATTTATTAAAATACCTTGAGCTTTTAAAATCCCTCAAAACCATTCAAATCCTTGAAACCCCCTTGAAAATTTTTAAATCTCTTTAAAATGCCTTGGAATCTTTTTATAACACATTGAAATATTTTACACCATTTGAACTCTCTTAAAATTATTTAAATTAATTAAAAGTTCCTTGAAATCTTTTTAAATTCCCTAAAATATTTCAAATCCTTTGAAATATTTTGAAATCCCTTGAAACTTTTTAAATCTCTTGAAAATACCTTGGAATAGTTTGAAATACCTTAAAATGTTTCCAATCCTTTGAAATCCCGTTCAATTACTGAAATCAATTGACAATTTCTTGGAATCTTTGAAAATAGCCTAAAATATTTCAAACCCTTTAAAAGCTTTCGAAATCTGTTGATATTTCATTAAGTTTTTGAAAATTCCTTGGCAATCAAAGAAAAAAAAATCTTAAATATTTCAAATCCTTTGAAATCCCTTTAAAATTTGTGAAGCTCTTGAAAATCCTTTGGAAATCACTTCAACTTATTGAAATCCATTGAAAATACCTTGAGATATTTCGAATCCTTGAAAATCTCATCAAATCTTTGAAACCATAAATATTTCCATAAGTCTTGAAAAATTTATTAAAATACCTTGACAGCATTTAAACCCCCTTAAAATGATTGAAATACTCGGAAATTTGATAAAATCACTTGAAATGTTAAAAAATCCCTTGAAATCTTAAAAAATATTCTAAACGTTATATAGGTCCTATAAAATCGTTCTATATTTTTCGAAATTATGGAAATTCTTTAAAACCCAGTGAAAAAATTTTGAATCCCTTAAAATTACTCAAATCCATGAAAATTCATTTAAAAAATGTTAATTACTTGAAAATGCCTTTGGACACTTGAAATACCCTAAAATGTTTCAAATCCTTTGAAATCCTTAAAATCCTTTGGAATACTTTCAAATCCTTTGGAATACCTTCAAAATTATTGAAATCTGTTCAAAATTTCTTCAAATCTTTTAAAATACCCTAAAATATTTCAAAACCTTTGAAATCTTTGAAAATCCCTTGGAACTTTTTAAAGCTCTTGAAAATTCCTTAAAATCTTTCAAAATACCATGTGTTAATTTATTAAAAAATAAATCTATTATTAATTAATTTTATTAACATTTATTAAAGTTACTCAAGTGATGTTTTCATTTTAAAAAGTGAATATAGTGACATTATCTGCAGACTAAACAAAAAAAGAAGATAAAGTAGAAAAAGTAGATTTTGCGATAGAAGGAAAAAAATCCCCGATCCTAAATAAAATTGCCGGTTTTTTCCCGATTTCCCGGTTCGCCATACACCCTGAATATGTATATTTTAAGAACTGTGCCTTTCAAAAGAGATTTTCTCTATAAGAATAAAATTTTCTTATCCACAGGTTAATTTTAGGAAACTATTTAGCACAGAAAGGTCCAGAAGCAGTTGGAAAGTTGGTTGCAGGCCTGGCAATTTCCGTCCCATGGAATGTTTTTGAAGCAACAAAAAGTATCGAGAAGCCTTATTTAAATCTAATGTTGAACAAACATTTGTGCGATAATCTACGTCGAAATGTGACTCGGTGTGAGACAGGGTTTTTCGACATGCACGTTGAAAATTTAGATAACGTCATGAAGGTAAATCAATACAAAATCATTAGATTTTTTAGATTTCAGGGATCACAGCGGCTTAGTACTTCAATTTTAGATTTAAAAAAAGGGGATTGAAAGAGGATTTTATTTGTTATTAAAAGCCCTCTAAAATTAGTGCCGTTTCTTTAGCAAGTTTTCTAGTCATTTTTGTTTTTTAGAAATTTGGTTTTGCTCATTGTTGTAAAAAATCTGTTGAACACTTCAACACTTTCTGCTCATAAAAATTCATCAGAAAAAATTCAAAAATCCTGCGTTGTTCAAAGCATTTTTCTAAGTACGCCAGAAAGAAATAACTTGAAAAACAAAAAATATGTAACAAAAACTTATTTTTCTGTTTCCTTAGGCGTTCATATTTGTTTCTAATGTATTCTATCAGTTGCAAGCTCTCAGATGTTCAAAACATTTTTTAAAGTCAGCTAAAAAAATATTGTAGTGTATAAAAAACAGAAAATTGAAAAAAAAATATTATTCACGAAAATAACGAAATTATGAAGATAAGAATTTTTTAAAACACACAGTCTGCTAACATGTAAAACCATATTATTTTATATTATTTCCTACTATTTTTGGTTGAATATCTAACTATTTTGTAGAAAATTCAACTATTTTGGTAGAAAGTTCAACTATTTGTTTCAAAATTAACTTGTTGTTGAAAACTCATATTTTCGTGTTAAAAATTAAACTGTTTTGTAAAAAATTCGACTTTCTGGCTTGAAAATTCAACTATTTGCTTGGAAATTTATATTTTTGTGTTAGAAATTTAACTGTTTTGTACAAAATTAATTTCTTTGGCTTGAAAATTCAACAATTTGTTAGAAATTTTTATCTTTCTTGACTAAAAAATCTGTATTGGTTGAATATTCATCTCCTTTGTTAATAATTGAACTATTTTGTTAAAAATTCGTCTTTTTTACTGAAATTTCACATTTTTGGGTTAAAAATTCAACTGTTTTGTACAAACTTCGTCTTTTTTATTCAAAATTTAACAATTTCGTTGAAAATTAATTTTGTTGTTGAAAATGCAGGGTTTTTGATTGAAAATTAAACTTTTTTTAGAAAATTCTTCTTTGCAGGTAGAAAATTGAACTATTTTGTTGAAAATTCAAGTATTTTGTTAAAAATTCTCCTTTTTTATCGAATTCAATTATTTTATATTTAAAATTAATTTTTTTTTGTTGAAATATTAACCATTACATTTTTCGTTGAGAATTCATCTTTTTGGTTAAAATGTTGTGTTTGACATTTATTTATTTTTTTAAAAATTCAACATTTTAAAAAATTTGTTTGAATTCTTTTTTTTTTGTGGTTGAAAATTCACATTTTTTTTTTGAAAATTGAACTTTTTTTTAGTAAATTTGTCTTTTTGGCTTAAAAATGTACCAATTTGGTTGAAACTTTACCATTAGGGTAGAACATTCAAGTATTTGCTTATAAATTCAACTATTTTGCTGAAAATTCAAGTATTTTCATGAAAATTCGTCTTTTTTATTGAATTCAACTGTTTTTTTAATTTTAAATTAAAGTATTTTCTGTTTAAAATATTAGCAATAAAATTTTTGTTGAGAATTAATCTTTTTCGGGAAAAATTTTTTGTTTGTTCGACATTTATTTCTTTTGTTACAAATTTTAAATTTTTGTTTGAAACAAAAAACATTTTTGGTTGAAAATTCATCTTTTTGAGTTGAAAATTAAACTATTTTGGTAGAAAATTGAACTATTTAGTTGAAAATTAACTTTTTCATTGAAAGTTTATATTTTCGGGTTAAAAATACAACTGTTTTGCAGAAAGTTTGTCTTTTTAGTTTGAAAATTCAACTATTTGGTTGGAAATTCATATTTTCGTGTTGAAAATTTAACTGTTTTGTAGAAAATTCAGCAATTTGTTAGAATTTTTTTTTCTTTCTTGACTGAAAAATCTTTCTTGGTTGAAGAATTATCTATATTCATATTTGTTTGAAAATGTAACTATTTTGTTGAAAATTCATTTTTTTCCTCTTTGGCTTGGAAATTTAACAATTTAGTTGAAAATTCAAATATTTAGTTGAAAATTAATTTTTTTTTATTCATATTTTCGGGTTGAAAATTCAACTGTTTTGTAGAAAATTGGTATTTTTTGGATAAAATATCAACTATTAAATTTTTCATTTAGAATTATTTGTGGAAAATCAATTTTTTTGGTTGATTCATTATTTTAGTTAAAAATGTATCTCGGGTTGAAAATTCGTCTATTATGTTGAAAATGCAATACTTTGACTTGAAATATTGACAATTTGAAGCGTTTCAATTTGAATTTAATATTAGTACCTGCATTAATTTTTTTTAAAGAATTTATTCGCCTATTTTCGTGAAAAATCTCCTTATCTCCTTTCTTTTTAGAGAATTTTGCCTGTGAAGCCTGTGTAAGCTCTAGAAAAATGTTTTTGATATGCAACTACAAAGTTGATATATCTTTTGGGTTTTATTTCTCAATTAAATCGCAAGCGATTTCTCAGCTGTCGACGATGTCCTTCAAATCTACTAAATTAGCAAATAAATCGTTTTGGAAATATTTGAAATTGGTATCAAAAAGAATCTCTTTCAAAGCGTCTTGTTTCCTAATGTCTTGAATTACTGTTTATTATTCCCAAAAAATGAATCGAAGCCTTGTAAGAAAAGGAGGAAAAGGAGAAACAGAATTCTCGATTTTAGGTGCAGGCCTCACAGTTCCTATGGGATAAAATATAGGGACCAAAGGGTACTTTTTGTCACGCTCAAATGGTACCAAATTCATGATCAATTCATAAGATTTCAAAGCAATTCAAGTTAAATTCAAAAGAATTCAAGCTAATTAGAAAAAAATTTCAAAATTAAAAAAATTCCACTGATTTCCGTGAAATTGGAATTAATTTAGGGGAATTTAAGGTGATTGAGAATAATTCCATGAAATTCATAAAAATTCAAGGTGAATCTTAAAAAATTTAAATTAATTGAAAACAATTTAAAAATATGAAAAAACTTCATTGAATTCAGTAACTTTGAAATAAGCTTAGAAAAATTCAAGGAGATTCCAAATAATAGGGGAATTGACAAGAATTCTGGGTGAGGTTAAAATACTTAAGGATCAATTCAATAAAAACTTTTGAAAATTCAAAGAAAATCCATTGAATTAAGTTGAATTGAGTTCATTTAGTAGAATACAGGTTAATAAAAAAATGTCAAGAGAATTCCAAAGAATTTAAAAGAATTCAGGGTAAATTGATAAGAATTCAGGGCGAATTCCAAAAAATAATTTAAAATCTCTTCAAATCTTGAAAACCCTACTAATTTATAAACTAAAAAGTGGCTAATGACTGCAAACCAATTGAAAAGAATTTAAATGAATTGAAAATAATTCAACAAATAAATAAAAAATGTCATCGATTTCAGTAAAGTTTGAGTGAATTTAGAGGAATTTAAGGGAAATAAGAAGAATTCAATGAAGTTCATGAAAAATCAAGCTGAATTTAAAAAGCAATTAAGTGAATTGAAAACAACTAAAAAATATAAAACAAATCATTGAATTGAGTATGTTTGAATTATGTTCAGAAAAATTAAAAGGGCATTCAAAAGAATTTATTGAAATGTCTACGAATTTAAGGTGAGTTTAAAAGATTTCAAGATGAATTAAACAAAAACTTTTTAGGGATCCATTGAATTGAGTAAAATTGAGTGAATTTAGAAGAATTCTAAATCATTTAAAAGAATTCAGGATCAATTAATAATAATTCAGGACGAATTCCAAATGAATTGCAAAAAATATTTGAAAATCTCTTCAATTCTTTGAAACCCTACGAAAATCCTCACGTCGTGCGAATAAATTCTTTGAAATCCATTAAAATATGAAAATCCCTTAAAATTATTAAAGCCCTGGGAAATCCCTTGAAATTATTTAAGTCTCTTGAAAATGCCTTGGAATCTTAAAATACTCTAAAATATTTCAAAGTTTTTGAAATCCCTTCAAACTATTGAAATAAATAAACAATTTCTGGGAATATTTTTAAATTTCCTAAAATATTTCAAATCCTTTGATATCTTTTGAAATCCCTTGAAACTTTTTAAAGCCTCTGAAAACGCCTGGGAATATTTAACAATACCCTCAAATATTTCAAATCCTTTGAAATCCCATTAAATTACCGAAATCAATTAAAAATTTCTTTGTAAACTTTTAAAACAATCTAAAATATTTCAAATCGTTTAAAATCTTTTGAAATCCTTCAAAATTTTTTAAAGCTCTTGAAAATGCCAAGGTATTTGCAAAAATATCTTGAAATATTTCAAATCCTTTGATCATTTTATCAATTGATCCTTAGGACCAATGAAATAAAAACTATAAAAAATTTTTGTAATCCATTGTATTAAGAATTAAAAGAATGCAGGATAAATTAAGAAGAATTCAGGGTGAATTCCAAGAATAATTTAAAATCTCTTCAAATCTTTGAAAACCTACAAACTAGCTATAAAATCCCTTAAAATCATTCAAATGCTCGGAAATCTAATAAAATCCTGTGAAATCTTTAAAAATATCTTAAAACCTTATAGATCCTGTAAAAGCGTTTCATATCTTCCGAAATTCTAGAAAATTCTTTATTCTAAAATAATGCGATCGCTTTGAAATCCCTTCAAATTGTTGAAATCAATAACAAATTTCTTAGAATCTTTTAAGATTCCCTAAAATATTTAAAACCCTTTGCAATCCTACAAAACACCTCACTTCTCGTGAATAAATTCCAGGCCTCACAGTGCCTACGGGATAAAATATAGGGATAAAAGGATACATTTTGTCACGCTCATACTTTTGTTGCGCTCAAAGGGTAACAAATTCAGGATAAATCCATAAGACTTTAAAACAGTTCAAGATAAATTTAAATGTAAAAGAGAAAAATTCGATGAAATTCATAAAAACTCAAGGTGAATTTAAAAAAAATCAAATGAATTGAAAACAATTTAAAAATATGAAAAATCTTCATTGAATTCAACAACTTTGAAATGATCTTAGAAAAATTCAAGGAAGTTCAAAATAATTTGATGAAATGCCTAAGGATTCAAGGTGAGAAAAGACTTCAGGATCAATTAAATAAAGACTTTGAAAACATTCAGAAAAATCCATTTAATTAAGTAGAATTGAGTGAATTTAGAAGAATGTAAGTGAATTAAACAAATTCAAGGAAATTTAAAAGAATTCAGGGTAAATTAATAATAACTCAAGGTGAATGCCAAAAAATAATTTCAAATCTCTTCAAATCTTCGAAACCCTACTAATTTCTGATCAAAAAAGTGACTAATTGACTGCAAAACAATTAAAGTCAAATTCAAAGGAATTCAAATGAATTGGGCAAATTTGTTAAAATCGAAAAAATCCATTTATTTTAGTGAAAATTGAGTGAATTTAGAGGAATTCAAGGGAAAAGAGATTCATTAGATGAAATTCATATAAAATAAAACTGACTTTGAAAAACAATCAAGTGAATTCAAAACAATTAAAAAATATGAAAAAATTCATTGAATTGAGTAAGTTTGAAATGAGTTTAGAAAAATTAAAGAGAGTTCAAAAGAATTAGATAAAATGCCTAAGAATTCAAGGTGAGTTTAAAAGACTTCAAGATGAATTAAACAGAAGCTTTTTTAAAATCCACTGAATTGTTTTAAATTGAGTGAATTTAGAAGAATTTAAATGGATGTAAAAGAATTAAGGACGAATTTCAAATGAACTGCAGAAAATATTTGAAAATCTCTTGAAATCTTTGAAACCCTACGAAATCCTCACTTCTTGTGAATAAATTCTTTGAAATCCTGGAATCTTTTAAAATACATATCCTATAACCTTACAGGTCCTGTAAAATTCTTCCATATCATCCGAAATTCTAGGAAATTCTTTAAAACAGCATGCACATTTTTTTAAATTCCTTAAAATTATTAAAACTCTTGGAAATCCCTTCAAATTGTTTAAATCACTTGGAAATGACTTGGAATCTTTTTAAGTACCCTACAATATTTCGAAGTTTTTGAAATCCCTTTAAATTATTGAAATAAATAAATAAAGTTTTGGGAATTTTTTTTAATTTCCTAAAATATTTCTAATCCTTTGATATCTTTTGAAATCCCTTGAAACTTTTTTAAGCTCTTGAAAATGCCTGGGAATCTTTTATAATACCCTCAAATATTTCAAATCCTTTGAAATCTCATTATATTACCGAAATCCTTTAAACATTTCTTTGTAATCTTTTAAAATAGTCTAAAATATTTAAAACCCTTTAAAATATTTTGAAATTTTTAAAAAATCCTGCCAAGGAATTTGAAAAAATGCTTTAAAATGTTTTAAATCCTTTGATCATTTTGTCCATTGATCCTCAGGATCAATAAAATAAAAACTTCAACAAATTCAAAAAAATCCAAATTAATTTCAAATCTCTTCAAATCTTAGAAACCCTACGAAATACCACACTTCTCTTGAATAAATTCTTTAACAATTTATTAAAATAACTTGAGAGCTTTAAAATCCCTTAAAATCATTGAAAATCCCGGAAATTTGATAAAATAACGTGAAATCTTAAAATATCTTAAAACCTTCCTGTAAAATCGTTCCATATCTTCCGAAATTTTAGAAAATTCTTTATCCTCAAATATTTCAAACGCTTTGAAATCCCTTCAAATTAATGAAATTAATAATAAATTCCTTTGGAACTTTTAAAATTCCCAAAAATATTTCAATTTAAAAGCTCTTGAAAATGCCTTAAAAGTTTTTAAAATACCTTAAAATCTTAAAAATCCCTTCAAATTATTAAAATCTATAAAACATTTCTCGGAATCTTTCAAAATACCCTGAAATATTTCAAAAGAATTCAAGGCCATTCAGAAATAGGTACAGACCTGAAATTGAATAGTGATTTTTTGAAATTTTTTTTGAAATTTAACCCATGAGTTAATTTCTTGAAAGAAAAGTGCCCATTATTACAACTTACATTATGGGCTGCACATAGGGTACCATAGGGACCAAATCTTGAAAATAGGGTACTTTAGGGACCTCATCTGAATATAGGTTACAATAGGGGATATAGGGACTGGTCTGTGAGGCCTGAAATTCTTTAAAATCCACTAAAATATTATAAATTCCCGTGAAATCTTTTAAAATAAAACTTATTTTAAATCTTTGAAATCTCTGCGAATTAATGAAATTAATTAATAATTCCTTGGAATCTTTTAAAATTTCCTAAAATATTCCCAATGAAAAGCTCTTGAAAATGTCTTAGAAGATTTAAAAATAACGTAAAATCTTTAAAATCCTTTCAAATTGTTGAGATCTATTGAAAATTTAATGGAATATTTAAAAATACCCTGAAATATTTCAAAAGAATTCAAGGCACTTCAAAAATATGTCCTGAATTGAATAGTGATTAATCCATGAATTAATTTATTGAAAGAAAAGTGACGTAGGGTGCCAAAGGTACCAAATCTTGAAAATAGGGTACTTTAGGGACCTTAACTGAATATAGGGTAAAATAGGGGTATAGGGACGGGTCTATGAGGCCTGTAGGTGTTTTCAGGAATTTTTAAAAATAAAGGGGAAAAAGGGATTAGAAAAAAGGACGGATTGTGCGATCCCTGAGATTTGGCACTGCTCCCATATACTGATAATTATCTAACAATGTAACAATCGAACTTTTCATTTCTTAGAGTCAAACTGTTCGAGAATTCGATGCCAGTTTTACGTCAAAACTCTTTGGCTTCAAAAACGTAGAGGACTATTACGCAAAAGCTACCCTACATGATAAATTGCACAATATCGAGGTCCCTTTGCTCTGCTTGAGTGCAGCTGACGATCCTTTTCAACCTCTAGAAGGTAATTACGATTTTAATTACTTTTTCTAAAAATTAATTAAAAATTTGAATTGATTCATTGAAGGAAACTGTTTTCTCTTTTAGCAATTCCCTTGAAGGAAGTTAGAGAATCGAAACACGTCGCGATGATTGTGACTTCAAGAGGTGGTCACATCGGATTTTTGGAAGGAGTTTGGCCAGTTACGGAAAAACAGTACATGGGCAGAGTTTTCTCCCAGTTTTTTACGGCTGTTTTTACAGCTGGTTTAGACCATCCGGCCTTTTTTAGATAGCTCAATTAAATATCCAGTTATTTAATTTATATTTTAAGAAACGAGCATTTAGGTAAAAGTGAAATTGTCGCTGGATTCGACGATTAGGAAGATACATGAGTTTCGCGAACTATTAGAAATAGGCTGTTATTAAATATTTATGAAAATGCTACCAGAAAAATTCCTGCTTAAAAATATTCAAATGGAAGCATTTTACTTATTTTAGTATTTTTCAATGACGAAGAAATTGTTATTCTTTAAAATTCGGAAAACTGAGTCAGCCAATCAATCATTCATCGTTAAAGATTGATATATATACGAATTATAAAACATATGTTTAATTAGTCAAGAATCGCTTTATCAAGATTAGGTACATTATTCAATTGACAGATTTTACTCTTTACGATTGATAATTTTGTTACTCAAAATACTTATTTCACGAATTTGCCTCTGTATGAAAATTATGAAGCGAGTGAATTACTTGAAGTAAGTTTAAATTTAAGAACAGAATATGTTATAAATTCTCTTCTGCCTCAGAATTTAGGCTACTAATACGTAATTCGTGCAATAATAAAATATTATGATATAGTTCCTAGGTAAGAGATGTAAGAAAAATACTTCATAAGTTTTTAAACACTTATTCTTGTTAAGTTTGCATCTCTCTGTTATCGCAGAAAACTAAAGCTTTCACACAATGGCCGTGAACAATCTTTTTGAACTTTAAAGTGATTGTAAAGCGACAAGTATATATTATACGTTCCAGATTGAAATTTATAAGTGCACTAATGTTCAAATTGTAGAATTATATATTTGTATATGAATTTTAATAAATTTGATAATGAATATTATATTCTGGTTTTCAAACAATTCATTGATCCTAATTCAATTTCTTTTAAAAACAGTTGTAACTCCTTATTTATTTAAGACTACACTTTTTGATTGAATGAAAGAAATTTTTTTTTTAACTAAATAATCCCTAATAGGGCCTACCCGAAGGATGATTTTTAATTTCCGTTGTTCTCTCGGTCAATTGTTAAATTTTTCCGGTCAATTTAAAGAATTCAAAAGATTTGAATGATTTAAAACGATTTTCAAAGATTTCAGGAATTTTGGAAATAAGATTATAATTCTGAGCTGAAATATCAGATGATTTTTGGCCATAAGAATTACAATTCTGATTGGGAAAAGAGAATTTTGTAAAAGAAATATAATTCTGAATTTGAACAGGGATTATTTTAATTCCCTTCTTCTAAATCAGAATTGAAATTATGTTCCAAAATTCTCGTTCCACGTTAAAAATTTTCTGTTCCAAGTCCAATATCCCCTGTTCCAAAGTAAAAATTTTAATTCTTTACAGAAATTCCTTGTTCGAGAGTAAAAAATATAATCATTTACGAAAATGTTCTGTCTCAAAGTCTGGATTATAATTCGTTAAGGAAATTTCCTGTCCCAAAATCTTAATAATAATTCTTTACGAAAATTTCAAGTTCCTAATCACAATTACATTTATTTTCAAAAGTTCACTGTTCCAAGTCCGAATTATGTTTATAAAATTATGGTAACCCCCTTTCTATAAAATTTGGTTTGTGGGAAGTTTCAAATTTCCTCTTCATAAATCAGAACAAAAATTATTTTCCAAAATTTCCCGTTCCAAGTCAAAAATTACCTGTTCCAAGACAAAATTATAATTCTTTACAAAATTCCCTGTTTCAAAGTCAAAATTATAATTCATTACGGAAATTTAAAAAAAAATATTTATTTATTCCCCGTCCAAACTCAGAATTATAATTTATTTATAAAAATCCCTATGCCAAATCACAATTAAATTAATTTCTAAAGTTCCCTGTTCCAAATCAGAATTATATTTATTTACAAAATTTGGTATTACAATTAAAAAATATAATAACTCCCTTTTCCCAAAATTTGGAAGTGTAAAGTTTCAAATTGTGACGAATTCCGACTTTGAACAGGGGCTTTTTTATATTCCTTTCTTCTAGATCAGAATTAAAATTCGTTTCCAAAATTCCTCTTTCATGTAAAAAAATTCCCTGTTCCAAGTCAAAATTGCATTTATTTCCAAAAATTCCCTGATTTCAGAACAAATTATATTCATTTATAAAATTTTTTATTATAATTCAGAAAAACAGTAACTCCCTTTTTCTAAAATTTTAAAGACGAAAGTTTTAAATTCTGGCAAATTTTCATTTCTAAAAAAAGCATTATTAAATTTAAATAAATTATGACTTGGAAAAGGAACTTTCAAAATCGGACGAATTATAACTTGGAACAGGAATTTTTTTGTAAATTACCTATCTATGAATGAGAATTAAAATTATTTTCCAAAAATTTCCCGTTCCAGGTAAAAAATTACCTCTTCCAAGACAAAATTATAATTATTCTAGAAAATTCCCTATAATAAGTCACAATTTAATTCATTTTCAAAAGTCCCTCTTTTAATTTAGAATTATATTTATTCACAACATTTTATATTAAACTTAAAAATTTTAAAGAGGGAGTTTTAAAATTGTGACGTATTCTGACTTAAAACAAGGATTCTTTATATTCCCTTCCTCTAAATCAGGATTGAAATTCTTTTACAAAATTCCCGTTTCATGACAAAAAGGAAAATTTCATGTCCAAGGGAAATTTTTTTTTTTTATCGCAATAAGAGCTTTTGCCTTTTACTGGTGGTTGTCCAACTTTGGTTGTTGGATTCATGTTTTTATTTTCAGGAATTCTATACATTAACAAAAATTCCCTGTTTTAAGTCGAATTATAATTCTTTAGGAAAATTCGTGTTCTGAAGTGAACCTTAAATGTAAAAAGAGCTACTTAAAAATGCATAATTACAAGTATTTTTAATATTAAGAGTTCTACAAATGTTTTAAACGAAATTTCTTGTAATTCTTAGAAATTTTTTAAAATAACTTAAAATCTTTTAAATCCCTTGAAACAATTCAATTCCCGTTTAAGTAAAATGCACGCACGCGTTCATGTCCCTGAAATTCTAAAATTTCTTGAAATCCGTAGAAATTTTTTTTTCCCCCTGAAGTTCTCTAAAAATTCATTAAAACCCCTTAAAATGCCTAGAAATCTTTATAAATCGTAACAATCCATAAAAATAGTTAGAAATCGTTTCAAATACCATACATTAAATTTCTCTTTAAAAAATCTGCTGAATGAAATTCGCGTCCCTGGGTTTTTATGTTCTAATATTAAAAACATAAGCTACATAAAAATCCATAATATCACATTTTTAAATATTCAGAGTTCTAAAAATATTTGAAATAAAATAAATAATTAAGGAAATTATTAATTCAATTTAGTAATTATTGTAATTGATAAATCAGAAAGTGTTGCATTTAAAACGTATAGAAATGGTCAGTTTTCTATTCCAAAATTATTTACAATTAACAATGGGAATTCTCAATCGAATATTTACTTTTTCAACCGAAAAGATCAATTTTCCACCAATAGGATTAATTTTCTACTACAAAAGACGAATTCTCAACAAAATACATACATTTTTAAGCAAATAATTTTATTTTCAACCAAGAAAATTTTGTTATCAATAAAGACGAATTTTTAACAAAATACATAAATTTGCAAACAAATAGTTGAATTTTCAACTAAGAAGATTAATTTTCTACCAACAAAGAATAATTTTCAACAAATTAGATACATTTTCAACCGAATAGTTGATTTTTCGAACTAAAAAGATCAACTTTTAACCAAAAATAGATAAATTAAATTTTCATTGAAAAAAAAATTTTAATATAAAAAACGAATCATATACAAAGTAGTTGAATTTTCTACCAAACTATTGAATGTGAAACACAAAAAAAAAACAATTTTCTATACAAAACAGTTGAATTTTCAATCTAAAATTAAGAAGTTTCAACAAAAAAGTTTATTTTCAAACAAATAATTATATTTCAAGTAAAAAAATTAGTTGTTGACTTAAAAAGGGAACTTTCAACAAAATAAATAAATTTTTAACCAAAAAGTTGAATTTTCCACCAAGAAGATTATTCCTCTACCAAAAAAGACGAATTTTCAACAAACTGCAGAAATTCTGAACCAAATAGTAGTTGAATTTCTAAACTAAAAAAATCAATTTCTAATCAAAAACAGTATAGTTAAATTGCTACTTGAAAAAATTAATTAAAAATTTTTTAAAACGAATCTTCTACATAACAGATAAATTTTCTGTCACATTGTTGATTTTTCTACCTAATTGTTGAATTTTCAAGACAAAAAGAAAAATTTTCTATGAAAAACAGTTGAATTTTCAACCCGAAAATATGAAATTTCAACAAAAAAGTTCATTTTCAACGAAATAATTAAATTTTCAGTTTAAAAAATTAATTTTTACATTCAAAAAGGGAAACTTCAATAAAGTATGTAGTTCAATTTTCAACCAGAGAGATGAATTTTTTACTAAAATTATGAATCTTCAACCAAAGAATGAATTTTGGAGAAAGTAGTTCGACTTTAAACGAAGGAGTTGAATTGTAATCTTTAAAAAAATGAATTTTCAATAAAAAATATAATAGTTAATATTTCAACAACAAAAAATTTTAATTTTGAATAAAACACAATATAATTTAACCAAAAAAGACTAATTTTCCGCAAAATAGTTGAATCATCAACCAAAACAGATTAAATTTTAACCACAAAATTTGATTTTCTACTAGAAAAGACGAATTTTCAGCAAAATTCATAAATTTTTAACCAAATAGTTAAATATTCCACCAGGAATATTAATTTTCTATAAAAAAAAGACGAATTTGCAACCAAATAGTTGAAGTTTCAGTCTAAAAAGATCACGTTTTAACCAAAAATTGAATAAATAAATTTTCATTAAAAAGCAATCAAATTAAATTTAGAAAAGCTATTTTTTTACAAAACATTTGAATTTTCTACAAAATAATTGAAGATTCTACCAAAGTGGTGAATTTTCTAGCTAAAAGGGCGAACTTTGCAAGAAACAGTCGAATTTTCAACCCGAAAGTATGAATTTTCAACGAAAGACGGTGAATTTTTGACCAAGTAGTTGAATTCTCTACCAAATTGTTGAATTTTCAACCAAAAATATATATTTTCATCAAAAAAGTTAATTTTAAAAGAAAACGTTGAATTTTCAACTAAAGTTATGAATCTTCAACCAAAAAAAGTAATTTTTAAGAAAGTATATTAACTTTCAGGGAAGAAATTGATTTTTAATCCTAAAAAGATGCATTTTCAATAAAAAATATAATAGTTGATATTTCCACACAAAAAAAAAAGATTTCAATTCTAAATCAAACACAATAAAATTTAATCAAAAAAGACGAATTTTCAGCAAAATAGTTGAATCCTCAAACAAAACAAATTAATTGTAAACCACAGTTGTCATTTTCACCAAAAAATTTGATTTTCTACTAAAAAAGAAGAATTTTCAGCAAGATGCACAATTTTTTAACCAAATAGTTGAATTTTCAACCAGAAATATTAATTTTCTACAAAAAAGACGAATTTTCAACCAAATAGTTCAATTTTTAGTCTAAAGAAGATCAGCCTTTAACCAAAAATTGAATAAATAAATTTTCATTGAAAAGCAATAAAATTCAATATAGAAAAGCTATCTTTTTACAAAACAGTTTAATTTTCTACCAAATACTTGAATATTCTACCAAATTGATGAATTTTCAATCCAAAAGGGCGAACTTTTCCAAGAAACAGTCGAATTTTCAACCCGAAAATATGAATTTTCAACGAAAAACGGTGAATTTTTGACCAAGTAGTTGAATTCTCTACCAAAAATATATATTTTCATCAAAAAAGTTAATTTTCAAAGAAAACGTTGAATTTTCAACTAAAATTATGAATCTTCAACCAAAAAAAATTTATTTTTAAGAAAGTAGATTAACTTTCAACGAAGAAATTGATTTGTAATCCTAAAAAGATGAATTTTCAATCAAAAATATAATAGTTAATATTTGCTCAAAAAAAAAAGGATTTTAATTTAAAATAAAACACAATATAATTTCCGCAAAAAAAAAACGAATTTTCAGCAAAACAGTTGAATCCTCAACCAAAACAAATTAATTTTTAACCACAGTCGTCATTTTTCACCAAAAAATTTGTTTTTCTACTAAAAAAGAAGAATGTTCAGCAAGATGCATAATTTTTTAACCAAATGGTTGAATTTTCAACCACGAATATTAATTTTCTACCAAAAAAGACGAATTTTCGACCAAATAGTTGAATTTTCAGTCTAAAAATTATAACATTTTAACCAACAATGGAATATAAATACATTTTTATTTAGAAGGAATAATTTTAAATTTAGAAAAGCGAATTTTTTTACAAAACAGTTGAATTTTTTATAATAATGAAAAAAAAATTATCTTTTTTAATAATAATGAAAATATTTATAATAAAATTTATTTATTTTTATTCATTTTTATTATTTCCATAAGAATTTGATTATTATCTTTAAGATTAAAAAATATGCATCAAATAGTTGAATTTTCTACCAAATTGTAGAATTTTCAAGCCAAAAGGACGAAATTTCCACAAAAAAGTCGAATTTTCAACTCGAAAATATGAATTTTCAACAACAAAAGTTGAATTTTCTACCTAATTGTTGAATTTTTAAGACAAAAAGAAAATTTTTCTATACAAAACAGTTCAATTTTCAACCCGAAAATATGAAATTTCAACAAAATAGTTCATTTTCAACGAAATAGTTAAATTTTCAGGTTAAAAAATTAATTTTTACACTCAAAAAGGGAAACTGCAACAAAGTATGTAGTTCAATTTTCAACCAAAGAGATGAATTTTTTACTAAAATTATGAATCTTCACCCAAAGAATGAATTTTTGAGAAAGTAGTTCGACTTTAAACGAAGGAGTTGAATTGTAATCTTTAAAAAAATGACTTTTCAATAAAAAATATAATAGTTAATATTTCAACAAAAAAATATTGTAATTTGCAATAAAACACAATATAATTTCCGCAAAAAAGACGAATTTTCAGCAAAATAGTTGAATCCTCAACCAAAACAGATTAATTTTCAAACAGTCGTCATTTTTCACCAAAAAATTTGATTTTCTACTAAAAAAGAAGAATTTTCAGCAAGATGCATAATTTTTTAACCGCAAATAGTTGATTTTTTAGTCTAAAAATGATAAAATTTTAACCAAAAATGGGATATAAATAAATTTTCATTTAAAAGGAATAATTTTCAATTTAGAAAAGCGATTTTTTTTTACAAAACATTTGAAATTTTTATATTAATGAAAGAAAAAATTATCTTTTTTAATAATAATGGAAATATTTATAATAAAATCTAAGTTTATTTATTTTTATTCGTTTTTATTATTTCTATAAGAATTTTATAAATATCTTTAAGATTAAAAAATATGCATCAAATAGTTCAATTTTCTCCAAAATTGTAGAATTTTCAAGCCAAAAGGATAAACTTTCCACAAAACAGTCGAATTTTCAACTCGAAAATATGAATTTTTAACAACAAAAGTTGAATTTTCCACCAAATAGTGGAATTTTCTACAAATTATTGAATTTTCAAGCCAAAATGATGAATTTTCTGTACAAAAAATTATTGTTACAACATTTTTTTAACTCTGTTAAAATTGTTTAATATTGCATTTTTAAATTGTTTATGTTTTCAAAGTTAGGAAATAAAAATCCATCCATCCATCCAAATTCCAGAAACGTGAAATATATCGAATCAAAGACTTCGATATTTCTTGTTCGATATTTAGGTTAGGTTAGGCTGAGGTTAGGTTAGGCAGGATTGATACGTCAACACAAGAAATGACAAGTTGGCTGTTAATTGTTGAATGTTGGCCTCTGTTTAGTATATTGTTGCCGGTGTTTAATGAACGTAATAACTGAATAAAGATTAATTTATTGATTTATGAAAATAATTTGTTTGTTTTTATAAAAAGACTGTGGCTAAATGGTTCGTATTACATTCCTCCATCCTGATTTGGGAGTCGGCGGTGCTGAGAGGTTAGTTGTTGATGCGGCACTTGCATTAAAAAACAAAGGACACGAAGTAAATTTTGTAACAAGTCATCATGATCCTGATCACTGCTTCATTGAGACAAAAGATGGCACAATACCTGTCACAGTTTATGGTGATTGGTTACCGAGAAATATTTTTGGAAAGTTTTTTGCAGCGTGTGCTTACATTCGTATGGTAAGTTTATTAAATAACATAAATTCCCCTCTTTTTTCATTATGTTCTTGTCTCGAATCAGCCGAAAAGTGAGGTTGTTTAGGAATTTTATTTTTCAATTATGAATCTTTTTTCTGCTTATTTTGCAACAATTATTCATGATAAAATGGAATTCTTTTCAATCTTAATTACAAAAATTGTTAATAGAGACACTAAACTCATGAGTCTTTTCAATCTGCAGGGTTTGCTTATGAATAATTTAAGATTTGTTTAAATTGGGTTTACATAGTTTCACCTCAGTTTTCTTGTAAGAAATCTTTCTTTTTATTTAAATTTTTGTAAAAAGAATGTATTGAATTTTATCAATTTTTAGAAATGTATTTCCTATTTGGAAAATTTAATAATCTAAATAGATTGGTCTCAGAATCATCCACAAATAAATAATCATTCTATAATCTATATTATATACAAAATAAAAAAAGTTATATTTCTACTATGTATATTCGTAGCAGGATGTTTACCCTACCTGGAAAACTTGGAATTTTCAGGGAATTTTTATATGCCTGGAAAAACCTGGAAATGTCAGGGAATTGTTTTTAAAGTCAGGGAATTTTTCGAGAACGTACTTATTTTTTTTTAATTGCAATATAAAATTGAACAATGATTCTTCATTTGTAAAAGTAGCTTTATGTTAATGTATTTAACTTTTTTGTTGAAAATTCGTTTTTTTTTAACTTGAACATTAACTTTTCTAAATCCAAATTTAACTATTCAATTATTGGTTAAAAAATTATCTTTTTGAGTTGAAAATTTGTCTTCTTTAGTCGAAATTAATCTTCTTGGTTAAAAATTCAACTATTAAATTATTGGTTGAAAATTGATCTTTTTTTAGCTTAAAACTCACCTATTTTGTTGAAAATTCGTGTGTTTCGGCAGAAATTAATATTTTTGGTCGAAAATTCAATTATTTCAGTTAAAGGTTCAACATTTTAGTTGAAAAGTCAACTATCCCACTTGAGAATTCATCTTTTTGGTTCAAAATTCAACAATCCCAGTTGAAGATTCATAATTTTAGTTGAAAATTCGTCAGTTTGTTTGAAAATTCTTATTTTTTAGCTGAAAAGTCAAACTATTTCGTTGCAAATTGATGTATTTTGTTAAAAATTCGTGTTATTTGCTAGACATTAATCTTATTGGTTTAAAATTTACCTTTTTGGTTCAAAATTCAACTATTCCAGTTGAAGATTCATCATTTAAGATGAAAATTCATGTATTTTGTTGAAAATTCGTGTTTTTTGAAAGAAATTAATCCTCTTGGTTGAAAGTTCTTCTTTTTGATTAAAAATTCAACTATCTCAATTAAAAATTCATCATTTTAGTTAAAAATTCTTTTTTTTTTTTGTTCAAAATTCAACTATCCCAGTTAAAGGTTAATCATTTCATTTGAAAATTAATCAGTTTCGGTAGAAAATCAATTTTTCGAACTGAAAATTAAAATATTTCATTTTTTGTTGAAAATTGATCTTGTTTTAACTTAAAGTTAAACTATTTGGTTGAAAAATTGTCTTTTTTTGTTGAAAATTCAACTATTTGGTTGAAAATCTATGTATTTTGTTGAAAATTCATCTTTTTGGTTGATAATTCAATTATTTCAGTTGATTCTTCATTTTAGTTGAAAATTCATTAGTTTGGTTAAAAATTAATTTTATAACTTAAAATTAAACAATTCCATTTTTGGGTGAAAATTAATCTTTTTTAGCTTACAATTCAACTATTTGTTTGAAAAATTGTCTTCCTTAGTTGAAAATTCATGTATTTGGTGAAATTTCGTATGTTTTGGCATAAATTAATTTTCTTGATTGAAAATTCAATTATTTCAGTTAAAGATGCAACATTTTAGTTGAAAATTCATCTTTTTGCGTAAAAATTTAACTATCCCTCTTGAAAATTCATGTTTTTGGTTCAAAATTCCACAATCCCAGTAAAGATTCATCAATTTGATTGAAAATTCGTCAGTCTGTTTGTTAATTATATTTTTTTGGCTGAAGATTTAAATATTCCACTTCTGATTGAAAAATGCTCTTTTTTAGTTGAAAATTCAACTATTTCGTTGAAAATTCGTGTTTTTTGTTAGAAATTAAGCCTATTGGTTGAAAATGCATCTTTTTGGTTTAAAATTAAATTATTCCATTTTTGGTTGAAAATTGATCTTTTTTAGCTCAAATTCAACTATTTGGTTGAAAAATTCTCTTTTTTACTTGAAAATTCAACTATTTCATTGAAAATTTATCTATTTTGTTGAAAAATCGTCTTTTTTGGTAGAAAATTAATCTTCTTGTTTGAATATTCACCTGTTTGAAAATTGAAGAATTTCAGTAAATTATTCAACGTTTTAGTTGAAAATTCATTTTTTTGGTGAAAAATAAAACTGCTTGGTTGATGGTTAAACTTTTTTGTTAAAAATTCATCTTTGCGGTTTAAAATGCATCTATTCCAGTTCAAGATTTATCATTTTAGTTGAAAATTCATCACTTTGATTGAAAATTTGTTTTTTTCTTGATGGAAAATTAATTTTTTTAGCTGAAAATTTAACTATTCCATTTTTGGTTGAAAATTATTATTTTTTTAGTTGAAGTTCAACTATTGGGTTAAAAATTCATCTATCTTGTTGAAAAAGCAATATTTTTACTTGAAAAGTTAGGAATTTGAAGTGGTTTAAATTTAATTTAATATAGTATCCACATTAATTTTTACTAAATATGCGCGGAATTTTAAGTAGTTGAATTTTCAATTGGAAAAAATCAATTGTCAAGCAAAAATGGAATAGTGACTTTTTCAGTTAAAAAATTAATTTGCAAAAAAAAAAGAGTTTTAACAAAATAGTTAACTTTCAACCAACGGGATGAATTTCCAACGAACATGATGAATCTTCATCTGGAATAGTTAAATTTTCAGTTAAAAAGAATTAATTTTTATTTTTATTAAACGAAATTTCAACTAGCGATGAATTTTTAACTAAAATTATTAATCGTCAACAAAAAAATTCTTTTTTAGCAAACCTCGTTTTATTCAACCTTTAACAAAGTAATTGAATTTTCAACCAAAAAAGACGAATTCTCTAACTCGATAGTTGAATCGTCAACCAAATAACATTAATTTTCAACCAAACTGTTGCATTTTTAACCAAAAAAAGATGAAATTTCTACCAAAAGAGATGAACTTTCAAGCCAGAAAAACAAATTTTCAACAACAAAAAAAGTTGAATTCTCAACACCGAAATATGAATTTTTAACTAAAAAAGATGTATAAAAAGGACGGAGAAAGGAAAAAGTGAGAGGTTGGTTTTTGGTTGACTTTTTCCCTTTTTCTCCCTCTTTTTTCATTATGTTCTTGTCTCGAATGAGCCGAAATGTGAGGTTGTTTAGGAATTTTATTTTTCAATTATGAATCTTTTTCCTGCTTATTTTGCAAAAATTATTCGTGATAAAATGGAATTCTTTTCAATCTTAATTAAAAACTTTTTAAATAGAGACACTAAACTCATGATTCTTTCCAATCTTCAGGGTTTGCTTATGAATAATTTAAGATTTTTTTAAATTGGGTTTACATAGTTTTACCTCCATTTTCTTGTAAAAATTCTTTTTATTTAAATTTTTGTAAAAAGAATGAATTGAATTTTAGCAATTTTTAGAAATGTATTTAAATAATTTGGATTGTTTTCTTTTCCTATTTGAAACATTTAATAATCTAAATAGATTGGTCTCAGAATCACCCACAAACAAATAATCATTCTATATTGTATATAAAATAGAAAAAGTTATATTTCTACTATGTATATTCGTAGCAGGATGTTTACCCTACCGGGAAAACCTGGAATTGTCCGGGAATTTTTATATGCCTGGAAATGTCAGGGAATTGTTTTTAAAGTCAGGGAATTTTTCAAGAACGTGCTTTTTTTTAATTGCAATATAAAATTGAATAAAAAACTTTTTTGTTGAAAATTCATTTTTTTAACTTGAACATTAATTTTTCTAAATCAAAATTTAACTATTCAATTTTTGGTTGAAAAATGATCTTTTTGAGTTGAACATTTTCTTTTTTGGTCGAAATTAATCTTCTTGGTTAAAAATTCAACTATTCCATTATTGGTTGAAAATTTGTCTTTTTTTTAGCTTAAAATTCAACTATTTCGTTGAAAATTCATGTATTTTGTTGAAAATTCGTGTGTTTCGGAAGAAATTAATCGTTTTGGTCGAAAATTCAATTATTTCAGTTAAAGATTCAACATTTCAGTTGAAAATTCAACTATGCCACTTGAAAATGCATCTTTTTGGTTAAAAATTCAACAATCCCAGTTGAAGATTCATAATTTTAGTTGAAAATTCGTCAGTTTCTTTAAAAATTCTTATTTTTTAGCTGAAGATTGAACTATTTCACTTTTGATTGAAAAATGTTTTCTTTTATTTTAAAATTCAACTATTTCGTTGAAAATTGATGTATTTTGTATTTTTCTTTTATTTATCTTATTGGTTTAAAATGTACTTTTTTGATTCAAAATTCAACTATTCCAGTTGAAGATTCATCATTTAAGTTGAAAATTCATGTATTTTGTTGAAAATTCGTGTTTTTTGATAGAAATTAATCCTCTTGGTTGAAAGTTCTTCTTTTTTATTAAAATTTCAACTATCTCAATTGAAAATTCATCATTTTAGTTAAAAATTTATTTTTTATGTTCAAAATTCAACTATCCCAGTTGAAGATTAATCATTTCATTTGAAAATTAATTGATCTTTTTTAGCTTAAAATTCAAATATTTGGTTGAAAAATTCCCTTTTTTACTCGAAAATTCAACTACTTCATTGAAAATTTATCTATTGTGTCGAAAAATCGTCTTTTTTGGTAGAAAATTAATCCTCTTGTTTGAACATTCACCTTTTGGGTTGAAAATTGAAGTATTTCAGTAAATTATTCAACATTTTAGTTGAAAATTCATCTTTTTGGTGAAAAATAAAACTGCTTGGTTGATGGTTAAACTATTTTGTTACCAATTCATCTTTTTGCATTAAAATTCATCTATTCCAGTTCAAGATTGATAATTTTAGTTGAAAATTCATCACTTTGGTTAGAAATTTGTTTTTTTCTTGATAGAAAATTAATTTTTTTAACTGAAAATTTAACTATTCCATTTTTTGTTGAAAACTGATCTTTTTTGGTTCAATATTCAACTATTTGGTTGAATATTATTATTTTTTTAGTAGAAATTCAACTATTGAGTTAAAAATTCATCTATCTTGTTGAAAAAGCAATATTTTTACTTGAAAAGTTAGGAATTTGAAGTGGTTTAAATTTAATTTAACATAATATAGTATCCACCTTAATTTTTACTAAATATGCGCGGAATTTTAAGTAGTTGAATTTTCAATTGAAAAAAATCAATTGTCAAGCAAAAGTGGAATAGTGACTTTTTCAGTTAAAAAATTAATTTGCAAAAAAAAGGGTTTTAACAAAATAGTTAACTTTCAACCAACGGGATGAATTTTCAACGAAAATGATGAATCTTCATCTGGAATAGTTAAATTTTCAATTTAAACAAATTAATTTTAATTATTTAAAAACGAAATTTCAACTAGCGATGAATTGAATTTTTAACCAAAAAAGACGAATTCTCTAACTCGATAGTTGAATCGTCAACCAAAGAACATTAATTTTCAACCAAACAGTTACATTTTTAACCAAAAGAAGGTGAAATTTCTACCAAAAGAGATGAATTTTCAAACCAAAAAGACAAATTTTTAACAACTACAAAAAAGTTGAATTCTCAACACCGATATATGAAATTTTAACTAAAAAAGATGACTTTTTAACGAAATTGTTGAATTCGCAACCAAATAATTAAATTTTTAACCAAAAATATAATCGTCAGGAGGAAGCAACTGTAAAAAAAAAGAGAAATACAAGGCAAATAAATTACCAACAGGAATGTTATATGATGGTGGTCGCAAACTTCATTTTCCCTTATCATTAATATTCAAAGGGCAGAATTGTAATCTTGTAAAGTTTATAACACCGAATCTTTTATAAACGGAATAAAAAAATTTCAAATTAAAATTTCAAATTTAGTATCCTTCACAGTTATTTAAAGTGCCTCTTATATAAATTCCCCGACTTTTTCAGGATCTCTTTATTATTTCGGCATCAAAAATATTTTAAATGATTGAAATTATTTGTCATTAAACTGAAAAAAAATTTAATTGTTAATAAGGGCCAACTTCTTCATCTCGCTTATTATGATTTTAAAACTTATTGTGATTAATATTAAGAGAAAAAAACATTTTATATTCTCAAATACTTTTCTTCAAAAAACTTTTAAATTGAATAATTGCAATTTTCTGATTTTCTCCCATGTATTAAAATTTTTAATTACTGACCGATACCTAATATATTTTCAGATATACGCAGCTTTGTGCATAATATTTCTAGAAGAACTTCCAGAAATAGTTTTCTGTGATATAGTATCTGTCTGCATTCCAATACTCAGACTACGAATTCCACACGTACTATTTTACTGTCATTTTCCGGATCAACTGCTTTCAAGCCGCGGAGGTCAATGGAAATATATTTACCGAGCGTTTCTGAATTTTATCGAAGAATTCACGACTGGAAGAGCTCACAAAGTTTTGGTGAACAGTCGATTCACACAAGAAGTATTTAAAAAGACATTTAAGAGATTAAATACCGAAACAGAAGTTTTATACCCTTCAGTGAATACAGATTATTTTGACAAAGCTCGAATTTTGCCTCTGGAAAGGGCACTGGATAAGAAGCTTCCTGATAATAGTTGCATATTACTCTCGATTAATCGATACGAACGTAAAAAGAACTTGTTCCTTTGTATAGAGGCTCTTGCTCAACTCAAAAACATTCTTAGCGATGCGGAATATGAGAAGATTTACTTGATTATGGCTGGTGGGTATGATAAACGAGTAGAAGAGAATGTTGAACATCATTTAGAATTAATTGGCCTTGCTGATGAACTGCAGGTAACAGAAAAGATCATTTTTCTAAGATCTCCATCCGATTTAGACAAGGTTTCAATCTTGAATCACTCTGATATTGTAATATACACTCCACCAAATGAGCATTTTGGAATTGTACCACTTGAAGCGATGTACGTCGGTAAACCAGTAGTTGCGCAAAATTCAGGAGGTCCTACAGAGTCTGTAGAAAATTCTGTAACTGGATTCTTAACAGAGCCGAGCGCTCAAGATTTTGCTAATAAGATAGCTATTTTGGTTAGAGATAAAGAAATGAGAATTCAATTCGGTAAAGCTGGAAGGGAGAGATTCATAAAGAAATTCAGTTTTGATGCTTTTAGTACACAACTAAATGCTACAGTAGAGAATTTGTTAGAACATGATAAAGCGAAGTAATGATATTATGAACTCTTCCTTGTGAATGTGCTTCGAAAGTAATATTGATATGCTGTTATAATTTATATCATATTTTATTACTCAGAGCTCTAATAATTATGTCACCTCATTGTATAATGTATAGTCATGAATTAGTCATTTAAAAGCACTTTTAAAATGATAAAATTCTAGAATCTAGATTTAGGTTTATTTCTAAGCTGAACGCAAATTATATATTTTTATCTATATGAATTTCAATAAATTTTATATGAACATTACACGACCTTTAAATCACTTAGTGACCCGAACCTCAATTATTTGTTCAGTAGGTTTTTAATGGTAAATTAGTAGATAAAATGAGGCCTCTATTTACTAATTGGAAAACGTGATATATTTGTCAATGTTTTGTATGAGTCAGTCTACCTATCTGGAAAACCTGGAATTTTCAGGAGATTTTTTATTTACCTGGGATTAACCTGGAAAAGGCAAGTTTTTTTTTAATCATGGGATTTTTTCAAGAGCGTGCTTAATTTTTTTTTAAATTGCAATATAAAATTGAATAGAAATTATTCTTCATTGGAAAAAGTAGCTTTATATTACTTATTTAACTACATTTTTGTTGAAAATGTCTTTTTTTTGTTTGAAATTAATTTTTTCATCGAAAAATTTAACTATTCTATTTTTGGTTGAATTGAACTGTACAGAATTCATCTTTGTTGAAACAAAAATTTGATTACTTTGTTGAAAGTTAAATTATTTTGTTGAAAATTAATTATTTTTTTTGAAGATTCATAATTTTAATAAGAAATTCATCTCTTTGGTTGAAACATGATCTATTTTTTATGAAAAATTGTTTTTTCTTTGGCTGAAAATTAATTTTTTTTTTACTGAAAATTGAACTATTCCAATTGAAACTATTTTGTTCGATTTTTTAAAAACTGAAAATGTAACTATTCCAGTTGAGTATTCCATCATTTTATTTCAAAATTCATCTCTTTGATCGAACATTAATTTTAGTAACTGAAAATTGATCGTTTTTAGTTGAAAATTCAAGTATCTGGTTCGAAATTCATGTATTTTGTTAAAAATTTGTTCTTTTTGGTAGAAATTTAATCTTCTTGGTTGAAAATTCATCTTTTTGCTTGAAAAGTCATCAGTTTGCTTGTAATTTTTTCTTTTTTAATGAAAAATCTTAATTAAAAATTCAACTCATATTGAAACGTCGTCTTTTTGTTGAATTACACTGTTCAGAATTTATCGTTTTTGGAATGAAAATTTAATTACTTGATTGAAAGTTAAATTCTTTTGTTGAAAAATGAGCTTTTTTGTTGAAAATTCGTTTTTTATTTGGCTGAAAATTAATTTTTTTTTACTGGCAATTTAACTATTCTAGTTGAAAATTTGTTTTTTTTTTGTTGAAAATTAATTTTGTTAAACTGAAAATGTAATTGTTCCAGTTGAATATTCCATCATTTTAGTTAAAAATTCACCTCTTTGATGGAACATACATTTTTATAACGAAAAATTCAACTATTCAATTTTTAGTTCACAAGTTATCTTTTTTAGTTGAAACTTCGTGTTTTTTGGTAGAAATTAATCTTCTTGGTTGAAAATTCATCTTTTTGTTTGAACATTCAATTATTTCAGTTAAAGATTCACATTTTAGTTGAAAATCCATCTTTTTAGTTCAAAATATAACCATCCCAGTTGAAGATTCATCGTTTTAGTGGAAAATTTATCAGTTTATTTGAATTTTAATTTTTTTTAGCTGAAGATTTAACTATTCCATTTTTGGTTAAAGATTGATCTTTTTGAGCTTAAAATTCAACTATTTGGATTTAAAAATGGTATTTTGTAGTTGAAAATTCAACTATTTCGTTGAAAACTCATGTATTTTGTTGAAAATTTGTTCTTTACTTCTTTTTGGTAGAAATTTAATCTTCTTGGTTGAAAATTCATCTTTTTGTTTGAAAAGTCAACAGTTTGCATGTAATTTTTTTCTTTTTTGACTGAAAAATCTTAATTGAAAATTCAACTCATATTGAAAAGTCGTCTTTTTGTTGAATTACACTGTTGAGAATTCATCTTTTTTGGAATGAAAATTTAATTACTTGATTGAAAGTTAAATTCTTTTATTGAAAAATGAGTTTTTTGTTGTTGAAAATTGGTTTTTTATTTGGCTGAAAATTAATTTTTTTTACTGAAAATTTAACTATTCTAGTTAAACTTGAACTATTTTGTTGAAAATTTGTTTTTTTGTTTGAAAATTAATTTTGTTAAACTGAGAATGTAATTGTTCCAGTTGAATATTCCATCATTTTAGTTAAAAATTCATCTCTTTGGTGAAACATCAATTTTTATAATGAAAAATGTAACTATTCAATTTTTGGTTGACAATTTATGTTTTTTAGTTGAAACTTCGTGTTTTTTGGTAGAAATTAATCCTCTTGGTTCAAAATTCATCTTTTTGGTTGAACATTCAATTATTCCAGTTAAAGATTTACATTTTAGTTGAAAATTCACCTTTTTGGTTCAAAATACAAATATCCCAGTTGAAGATTCATCATTTTAGTGGAAAATTTATCAGTTTATTTGAAAATTTATTTTTTGAGCTGACGATTTAACTATTCCATTTTTGGTTGGCCAATTGATCTTTTTGAGTTTAAAATTGAACTATTTGGTTTAAAAAATGGTCTTTTGTAGCTGAAAATTCAACTATTTCGTTGAAAACTCGTGTATTTTGTTGAAAATTCGTGTTTATTGGTAGAAATTAATCTCCTTGGTTGAAAAATCATCATCATATCCTGAAATTCCTTGAAACTTTTTAAAGCTCTTGAAAATTCCTTGACATTTTTAAAAATAACCTAAATTCTTTAAAATTGTTGGAATCACTTTAAATTATTCAAATCTATTAAAAATACTCTTAATATGATTCAAATCCTTTAAAATATTTTGAAATCCTTTACAACTTTTTAACCCTCTTGAAAATTCCTTGAAATTTTTTAAAATACCCCAAAATCTTTCAAACTCTTCGAAATCCCTTTAAATTATTGAAATCAGTTTCCTTGGAATCTATTAAAATATCATAAAATCGTTAAAATGCTTAAAAGTCTTTGGAAATACCATGAAATATTTTTTAATCTATGGAATCCTACAAAATCCCTCAATTTTTGTAAATAAAATCTTTGAAGTCCACTAAAATATTATGAAGTCCCGTGAAATTACATGAAATCTGATAATATTTCCATAAATCTTGAAAAATTTATTAAAATACCTTGCAAGTCTTTAAAATCCTTTAAAATCATTGAAATCCTCGGAAATCTGATAAAATGCCTTGGAATCTTTTTAAATATCCTAAAACCTTATAAATCCTATAAAATCGTTCCATATCTTCCGAAATTCTACGAAATGCTTTAAAAGTTTAAAACTTATGAAATTTTTTTGAATCGCCTAAAATAATTTAAATCCTTTGGACTATTTAAACGTTAAAGCTCTTGGTAATTCCTTGTAAGTTTTAAAAATAACCTGAAATCTTCAAAATCGTTTGCAATCACTTCAAATTATTGAAATCTGTTCAAAATTCCTTGAAATATTTTAAAATACCCTAAAAATATTTCAAATCTGGTTCCACAGCCAATCAGCAATGCCTCATTTTCCCGCAAAAAAAATCAAAAAGTATACTTTCTAAACATTAAAAAATTTTTTAAACTTATTTCAAAAAACTTTCCGTAAGTAATGATATTCAGTTTTCAATGATATTTGAATTGGAAAAAGAATATTTACAAATATGCAACTAACAATTTTTACTTTCCTAAAAATAAAATTCAAACTTAATTGTTTGTTGAATCTAGTAAGTACAGAACTTAAGGTAGTGTCGTGCCAAAAAACAGATATCTGAAATACATTTCTCTATGTCTTTAAAAATCAAAATATTATTACTAATGATGTCATTTCAAATAAAAAAACATTTCAAATGAGAAAATTTTAAAACTTACAAAAAACATTTATTTTGTCAATGTTTTTTGCAATTGAATTCTTTCTTACTATTGCTTGTAAACGAAAAATGCTTGAAATCTAATAGAAGATGGCTTATTTTTTGTGAAAAATATTCTGTATAACTCTGCTGTTTCCAATTTTGAAAATAAATTTTCTATGACTCAAATCTTTAAAACAATTTTTTAAAAAGAAATTTTTTTTAAACACATAACTATATTTGAAGATCATTGACTTTTTTCAAAACTAGAAACAGTAGAGTTGTAGGGAATGTTTTTCCCGAAAAAATAAGAAATTATTTATTAAAATTCAACCATTTTTTAAAAATTGATAAGAAGCGATGGCAAGAAAAAATTCAATTACAAGAAATATTGCTGAAATAATGATTTTTCGTAAGTCTTAAATTTTCGCATACAAAATTATGTTTGAAGGTTGACCCAGAAACCTATTCCCTGAGATCGGCATTAAATTCCGAAACCAAAAGAACAAATATCAGGGTCTATGGCTTAATGTCTCTGTTTGTTAAATTTTTTAAGAAGAAAATTAGAAACACAATATCGTCAAGTCAATCTGTGCAAAGATTCTATTCTTAAACAGAAAGACGTCTCTTTCCTAATTCTCTCCCTCTTTTTTCCTCTAGTTATATACTTGTCTCTAATGAGCCGATTAAAACGTTGTTTGGAAACATATTTTGAGGCCTTTCTATGCAATTCTTTTTCATATATTGAGCTTTTCGAATATGTTTTTTCAAAATAACTGATTTTTGGTTGCATAATGTTTCTGAGTCTTTCTGTTCAAGAATAGAATCTTTGCACAGATTGACTTGACGATATTGTGTTTCTAATTTTCTTCTTAAAAAATTATGTTTTTTCTTTCATAGGATAGGACTGATATTTTAATTCTTAAAATCGTAGACCATTTTTTCCCAGTTAACTAATTTTTGGAACAACCAGAACCTTACAAAAATATTTTAAATATCAATTATATTGCTGCATTAGTTCCGAAATTAAACCTTAAAATTTTTGTATGTATACGACACTGGCCGCGAAAAACTACGATCCTAATTTGAGAAAGGAGGGGATTACGCTAAAAACTACGGTAAGTAAAAAGTAATCTTTTTTGGTCAAAAATCCAACTACTTAGTTAAAATCTGAACTAATTTGCTAAAAAATTCATTTTTTGGTTCAAGATTCATCTACCTTATTTGAAAATGTAACCATTCCATTTAAAAAAATTAATCTTCTGTGCTAAAAAATCATCTTTTTGTGTGAAAATTTAAGTATTTTATTGAAACTTCGTATTTTTTGTCGATTAACCTATTCGGCTGAAAATTAACTTTTTCGTTAAAAATTCATATTATTGCTTTAAATTTAACTATTTGGTTATAAATTAAAGTGTTTTTAGTAAAGTTTAACTTTTTGTTAGAAAATTAATTTTTTTATTAAAAAGTCATACTTTTGGGTTGAAAATTCAACCGTTTTGTAGATAAATACTCCTTGGGCTTTAAAAATCAAAATTTTTGTTGAAAATTTATGTATTTTGTTAAAATTTGTGTTTTTTCGTAGAACATTAAACTTCTAGGGGATCGTCCATATATTACGTAAGGCGTTTTTCTTTTGTTTAAATAAAGACGAGAATAAAATTGATGTGAAGTTGAAAAGGACACAACGATATAAACAAAAGAAAAAGGTCTTACGTAATATATGAACGATCCCTAGCTGAAAAATTCATCTCTTTTGTTGACAATTTAACGCTTTGTTTAAAAATGCACCCTCTTAGTTGAAAATTCATCTACTTGGTTAAAACTTGAACTAGTTTGTTAAAAATTAATATTTTTTTAAGATTCTGAAAATTTCACTATTCCATTTTTGGTTAGAAATTCATCCTTTTTGAAAATTGAACTATTTGGTAGAAAATTCATGTTTTTGATTGAAAAAATTAATATTGTTTGTTGAAAATTCAATACATATTTCGACTTGAAATCTTGGGCATGTAAAGTGTTTGATATTGAATTCAATATGGTATTTACATTAATTTTATTTGAAAGAATTTATTATTTTGTATTTATTATTTGGCATACGTTACTTTTAGATTGTCAACGTTGAAAATTTAACTATGTGTTTAAAAATTCATCTTTTTTAGTTGAAAATTCAACTACTTGATTGAAAGTTGAACTAATCTGTGAAAAATTTATTTTTTTATTTGAAGATTCATCTCCTTAATTGAAAATTTAACTATTCCACGTTCAGAAAATTAATCTTCTGAGTTAAAAAACTCTATATTTTGATTTGTGCACTTTTGTTAAAAATTCATCTTTTTGGTTTAAAATTTAACTATTTTATTGAAACTTCGTTTTTTTTTGTTGAAAATTAATTTTTAACCAACAATATAACTATTCCATTTTTAGTTGAAAATTCTTATTTTTATTGAAAATTCATGTACTTTGTTAAAAAATCATATTTTTTGTCGAAAATTAATTTTTATGGTTGTAAATTAATCTTATTTTGGTTAAAAATTCTATTATTAGAAAATTAAACTATTCGGTTGAAAATTAAATTTTTCGTTCAAAATTCATATTTCTGGTTTAAATTAAACTATTTGGTTATAAATTAAACTATTTTTAGGAAATTTTAACTTTTTGTTAGAAAATTAATTTTTTGTTAAAAAATTATATTTTCGGGTTGAAAAATCATTATTCTTCCCTTGGCGTTAAAAAATAACAAAATTAGCTGAAAATTGATGTATTTTGTTAAAAATTCGTGTTTTTTGGTAGAACATTAAACTTCTTGCTGGAAAATTCATCTCTTTTTTTGACAATGTAACGCTTTGTTTAAAAATGCATCTTTTTAGTTGAAAATTCAACTACTTGGTTGAAGCTTGAACCAGTTTGTTAAAAATTAATATTTTTTTAAGATTCTGAAAATTTCACTATTCCATTTTTTGTTAGAAATTTATCCTTTTTGAAAATTGAACTATATTTGGTAGAAAATTTCTAATTTTAGGAATCTTAGGAATTTCAAGTGTTTAATATTGAATTTTATATGGTATTTACATTAATTTTATATGAAAGAATTATGCCCCTATTATTCACCTATTTTCGTGCAAAATTACCCTTTCCTATTTTTTTTAGAATTTTGCGACAAGTTACTTTTAGATTGTCAGCGTTGAAAATTTAACCATTTGGTTAAAAATTAATCTTTTTTAGTTGAAAATTCAACTATTTGGTTGAAAGTTGAACTAGTTTGTTAAAAATTCATATTTTTTTCAGATTCACCTCCTTGATTGGAAATTTAACTATTCCATTTTTATAAAATTAATCTTCCGGGTGAAAAAATCATCTTTTGGGTTGAACTCTATGATTAAAAATTCATTTTTTTAAAGATTCATCATTTTAGTTGAAAATTTATCTCTGGTTGAAAATGTAACTATTTTGTTGAAAATTCGTTTTTTTGTTAAGATTAATTTTTTTAACTAACATTTTTTGTTGAAATTTGAGATTTTTCATTAAAATCTTTTATAGTTGAAAATTCATGTATTTTGTTAAAAATTCGTTTTTTTTCGTCGACAATTAATCTTTTCGGTTGAAAATTCATCCTATTTCATTACAAAAGCAACTGTGTGATTCTAATTTAATCTAGTTGGGTTGAGGACTCATCAATTTAGTAGCAAATTAAACTATTCGGCTGAAAATTAGCTTTTTTAAATTCATATATTATTTGGTTTGAATTTAACTATTTGGTTAAAAATTAAACTATTTTTTATAAAAATTCAACTTTTAAGTAGAAAATTTTTTTTTGGTAAAACCCATATTTATTATTTACATTGATAATTCCTTCCTTGACCTTAAAATAAAAAAATTTTGTTGAAAATTGATGTATTTTCTTCAAAATCCGTGTTTTTTGGTAGAACGTACATTAAACTTCATGCTGTAAAATTCATCTCTCTGGTAGAAAATTTAACTATTTGTGTAAAGATTCTTCTTTTTCGTTGAAAATTTAACTATTTGATTGAACTAGTTTCTTAAAAATTCATATTTTTTATGATTCACCTGTTTTCACCTTTTTTTGCTCAAAAATTAATTGCTTCATCTGAAAGTTGCACTATTCCATTTTTGGTTAGAAATATCTCCTTTATAGGATTATAAGTTAAAAATTCAACTATTTTGTAAAAAAATCATGTTTCATATTGCATTTAATATGGTATTCATATTATTTTATTAAAAATAATATTTGAAAATTTAACTATTTTTTTTATTGCAAATTAACTTTTTAACTGGAAATTTAACTCCTACATTTTTGTGGAGAATTGAAAACCTAATTAGTCCATGTTTGGTTGAAAATGCATCTTCTTTATTTGGGAAATCAACTATTTGGTTGAAAATTCATGTATTTTGTTGAAAATTCGACTGTTGTCGTAAAAAATTTAGCTTTTTGGTCGAAAATTCAACTATTTGGTTAAAAATTAATTTGTTTGGTTGAATCTTTATCATTTTCTTGCTTAGTAGAAATTAATCTTTCTTGTAGGAAATTTATCTTTTTGGTTAGACATTTAAGTATTTTATTGAAATTTTTTTTGTATTAAAAATTTTTTTTTTTTAACTGGAAATTTAACTATTCTATTTTCGTTGAGAATTTATTTTTATTGGTAGAAAACGTTCTTAAATATAAAAATGTAACTATCAATATAAATGTAACTATTCTATTTTTAGAAAATTAATCTTCTGGGTTAAAAAATCATCTTTAAAAAATCATCATTAATCATCATCATTTAAAAAATGATGATTTTACATAATGATTTACACAATTATTTTACAACATCTTCATGGTTGAAAATTCATGTATTTTGTTGATAACTTGTCTTTTTAGATAGAAATGTAATCTCATTTTTTGAAACTTTATCTTCTTGGTTGAAAATTCATTTGGTTGGTAGAAAATTAAACTTTTTTGTTGAAAATTAGTTTTTTGTTTTTGTTTGGCAACTCATTTTTTAACTGAAAATGTAACTTTTACATTTTTGCTTGAAAATTGATCTTTGTTAGTTGAAAATTAATTTATTTGGTTAAAAACTCGTCTTTTGTCGTTCAAAATTCAATTTCTTTGGAAGAAAATTCATATTTTTGGTTTTAAATTCAACTTTGTTCTAGAAAACTTTTTTTTTGTTGAAAATTTATTTTTTTAACTGAAATCTCAACTATTCTATATTTGGTTGAAAATTCATCTCCTTTATTTGAAAGTTCAACTAATTGGTTGAAAATTAATGTATTTTGGCAAAAATTCGTGTGATTTGTTGAAAATGCATGTATTTGTTCGAAAATTCGACTTTAGTGGTAAGAAATTCAGCTTTTTGGCCGAAAATTCAACTATTTGTTTCAAAATTAATTTTTTTATTGTTGAACCTTCATCATTTTCTTTCTTGGTAGAAAATTATTCTTCCTGGTTGGAACGTTATCTTTTTGGTTCAAAATTTAACTATTTTGTTGATATTTTTTTTTGGTTGAAAATTATTTTTTTTCAACTGGAAATTTAACTATTCTATTTTTGTTGAGAACTTATCTTTTTTGGTAGAAAATGTTCTAAGGTTTAATCGTTAATCTTCATGGTTGAAAATTCTTCTATTTGGTTGAAAATTCATGTATTTTGTTGAAAATTTGTCTTTTTAGGTAGAAAAGTAATCTCATTAGTTGAAACTTTATCTTCTTGGTTGAAAATTCATTTGGATGGTTGAAAATTAGTTTTTTTTTGTTTTTGTTTGGCAACTCATTTTTTAGCTGAACTTTTCCATTTTTGCTTGAAAATTGATCTTTGTTAGTTGAAAATTAATTTATT
>CAKNYM010050892.1:115309-130054 GCA_932195095.1 Andricus curvator
AATCTTCACGGTTGAAAATTCGTCTATTTGATTGAAAATTCATTTATGGTGTTGAAAACTCGTTTTTTTTGGGTTAAAAATTCTATTATTTTGGTAGAAAATTCATCTTCTTTAGTTGAAAACTCAACTATTTAGTTAAAACTGCATGTATTTTGTTAAAAATTCGACTTTTGTGCTAGACAATTAATGTTCTTGATAGAAAATTGATCATTTTGGGTCGAAAATTCCACTATTTGTTTCAAAATTAATTTTTTTGGTTGAAGCTTCATCATTTTCTTTCTTGGTAGAAAATTAATGTTCCTGGTTGGAAATTTATCTTTTTGGTTGAAAATTAAACTATTTTGTTGAAATTTTTTTTTTTAATTGAAAATTATTTCTTTTTCAACTGGAAATGTAACTATTCTATTTTTGTTGGAAATGTACCTTTTTGGTGGTAAACGTTCTAACGTTTAAACATTAATCTTCACGGTTGAAAATTCGTCTATTTGATTGAAAATTCATTTATTTTGTTGAAAACTCGTTTTTTTGGGTTAAAAATTCGATTATTTTGATAGAAAATTCATCTTCTTTAGTTTAAAACTCAACTATTTAGTTAAAAATGCATGTATTTTGTTAAAAATTCGACTCGTGTGCTAGAAAATTAATCTTCTTGATAGAAAATTGATTCTTTTGGGTCGAAAATTCAACTATTTGGTAATCCCAAGTAATCTCATGTAATCTTGTGTAATCCCATGTAATCTTTTGTAATATTATGTAATCCTGTAATATTATACGAAAAATCGAAGTGGTTCACCCCTCGGCTAAACTTTTATGAGAAATTTAGAATCCATAGAAAAGACCATTATAAAAAGCTAAACAATCCGCGCATGCGTTAAGTATAGTCGAAAATAGAACTTGAAAATCTCGGCAACGAAAAAAACTGATTGAGTGATTTCCATCAGATTTAAGATTCATTTGTGTGATGTGATTTTTTTTGCATAGGGAAATAATATAAACAGTATAAACTTTTCAAGGGAAAATATTGCTCTTTTTTCTATTCTCTCAATAAATTTAGAAAAATTTGTGAATTTTTCAGTGTCATTGTCTAAACCACGTGCTTATTATTTTATTTTATATCAAGTATAAAGTGTTGAATGATAAATTAAAATTATGGCACGTTTGGCATTATGTATTTCTGTAACATTGTTATTTATTTCTATCACAGTGAGTTGTAAGTATGATTTTCATATTATACGTGCGCATTTTTTTACAAAATCATCAAATATGATGCGTATTATTAGTCTGAATGTTTATTCTTAGAAAATTATTCATTCGACAGAAATACCTGTTTTGTCCACGCAATTTAATTCGGTGAAATTCCCCAGTTTTTTTATTTTAAATAATTTTTATGATAAATATTCATATAATAATATATAAGATTTTTTATAATAAAAATCATTAGTTAATTTAAACCGCAAAATACAATTTAGAACTTTCTACGTAAATTTCCCTCCAAAAAAAAATGTAAACAAAATTGAGGTTATGCGAAATTAGAGTACCGAAATTCTCTCAACCCTTAAAAACTGCCCTCCAATTTTTGGAATTAAATTAAAAACACTCACGATTGCATTGATTTTGTTTTCTTTTTTCCTTATTTGTACAAATCCACTCTTTTACATTTTTTCTACATTTCGAAAAACATTTTTCACGCTCTTTTATCAAAATACGAAAAAATTGAAGAATAACGATTAACGAATTCCATTTCCAAGAAAATGTTCCATTTTTAAATTTTTTCAGTGTTGCCAAATCAAGAAACCCAGGGAAAAATGTCTGTCTACGTGGTGGCAGCGTCTCCGTCCCCATCCATGCTCACAGGCAATTTTCGTAAACTCAACCATAGAGGTTCTTTATTTAAAACAATCACAAGTTATTTAAAGTTGGAAAAAAATAATCCTAGTTTAGAGAAGAACCTTTATAAAGTTCGCCGCGACACTTCCACGGTCTCACGGGTACGATATTTCAGTTTATACTTTTGGTGTCAACCGAGTTTTTGAGGTTATGTTCTGACTTCGTATTGTCCCTTCCATTTCTGTATGTAATTTTGCTTTTGAATTGTCTTTTAGCTTCCTGAAACCAATTTTGATAATATTAGAATTATGCCAAGTACTGTGATGAAATTTAAATACCCGGAAGCACGCCGAGACACAACGGTCGTCGAAAATTATCATGGAGTTGAGGTTAGTTTTTTATTTTATTTGCCAAGATTAGAAAAGTATAACGGCTTCCCGGTACTACATTATTTATATACGTACATATGGTTTAAGATTATTTTACGTGTTTTTTGTGTGTGTTGTGAAAAGTGAGGGTTGTTACAGGTCATGGAAAGCCTAAGAATGTCAGGAAAAACCTGAAATAGAGAATTTTCAAGAAATTTTATTACTTTTGTTGAAAATTCATATTTTCGGTTTAAAAATTCAACTGTTTTGTAGAAAATTTGTCCTTTTGCTGTGAAAATTCAACAATTACATTTTATGTTGAGAATTAATCTTTTTTCTTTGAAAATGCAAACACTGAGTTGAAAGTGGAACTAATTTGTTGAAAATTCATCTTTTTGGTTGATTCATCATTTTAGTGGAAAACCCTTTTTTCGGTAGAAAATTCAACTGTATTGTTGAAAATTTATCTTTTTTTGACAGAAAATTAATCTTTTTGATTGAAAATTCATCTAGTTTGTTGAAAAGTCACGTATTTTGTTAAAAATTCGTCTTTTTGGGTAGAGAAGTAATTAATTTTTTAACTAAAAATGTAGCTATTCCATTTTGACTTAAAAATTTCTCTTTTTTTAGTTGAAAATTCGTCTTTTTTGGGTTAAAAATTGAATTATTTTGGTAGAAAATTCATATTTATGGTTGTAAATTAAAGTTTTTTGTAGAAAATTATTTTTTTTGTTGAAAATTAATTTTTTTTTTTGAAAATTAATTTTTTTAACTGAAAACTTAAGTATTCCATATTTTGTTGAAAATGTATCTTCTTTATTTGAAAATTCTACTATTTGGTCGAAAATTCATGAATTTTGTTGAAAATTCGACTTTTTGGTCGCAAATCCAACTATTTGTTTAAAACTTCATTTTTTTAGTTAAAACTTTATCATTTAAGTTGAGAATTCATTTGTAGTTTAAAAGTTGAACTATTTTGTTGCAAATTCATGTGTTTTGCTGAAAATACATCTTGAAAATTCGTCTTTTTTTGTTTGGCAATTAAGTTTTTTACTGAAAATGTAACTACTCAATTTTTGCTTGAAAATAGATCTTTGTTAGTTGAAAATTAATTTGGTTAAAAACTCGGCTTTTTTTGGTTAAAAATTCAATAATTTTGGTAGAAAATTCATATTTTTGGTTGTAAATTAAACTTTTTTGTAGAAAATATTCTTTTTTTTTTGAAAATTAATTCTTTAAACTGAAAACTTAAGTATTCCATATTTTGGCTTAACAATTTTTATTTTTTTGGTTGGAAATTCGCCTTTTTTCGGTTAAAAATTCATATTTTTGGTTGTAAATTAAACTTTTTTGTAGAAAATTCTTTTTGTTGTTGAAAATTCATCTTCTTTATTTGAAAATTCATGTATTTTGTGGAAAATTCGACTTTTGTGGTAAAAAACTTAGCTTTTTGGTCGCAAATTCAACTATTTTATTGAAAATTTATTTTTTTGGTTGAAACTTGATCATTTAAGTTGAGAATTCATTTTTTGTTTAAAAGTTGATCTATTTTGTTGCAAATTCATGTGTTTTGCTGAAAATACATCTGGAAAATTCGTCTTTTTTGGGTTAAAAATTCAATTACTTTCTTAGAAAATTCATATTTTTGGCTGTAAATTAAACTTTTTTGTAGAAAATTCTTTTTGTTGTTGAAAATTAATTTTTTAAACTGAAAACTTAAGTATTCCATATCTTCTTTATTTGAAAATGTTACTATTTGGTCGAAAATTCATGTATTTTGTTGAAAATTCGAGTTTTGTGGTAGAAAATTCAGTTTTTTCGTCGCAAATTCAACTATTTGCTTAAAACTTCATTTTTTAGTCAAAACTTCATCATTTCAGTTGAGAATTCATTTGTTGTTTAAAAGTTGAACTATTTTGTTGAAAATTCATGTATTTTGATAAAAATAATACATCTTGAAAATTCGTCTTTCTTTTGTTTGGCAATCAAATTTTTACTGAAAGTGTAACTATTCCATTTTTGTTTGGAAATTGATCTTTGTTAGTTGAAAACTAATTTGTTTTGTTAAAAACTCGTATTTTTTGGGTTAAAAATTCAATTATTTTGATAGAAAATTCATATTTTGGTTGTAAATTAAATTTTTTTGTAGAAAATTATTTTGGTTAAAAATAAATTTTTTTTTAACTGGAAATTTAACAATCCCATTTTTCTTGATGTTTTTTTGTAGAACGTTAATCTTCTTGGTTGAAAATTCATCTATTTGCTTGAAAATTAATAATTCCAGGCGCCCTATGAAAAAAGGCTCATTTCGTGTAGAAAATGTTACTTGAAATTTGACTTCCGATTTTTTTAGTTTTATCATGTAGATCAAAAGCCCATACGCTTGAAACCAACATTTTAGGAAGCACTGTGTGTTATCTGTGTTATCTGTGTGATAATAGTTAAAAATAGCGAAAACCGGTTTTCTGTTTATTCCAGCGTACCTACATGTCTGTTAGAAAAAAAGTTTATTTAAAACATGTAGGCTTCGCCAATATCTACAAAATGACGGGTCGTACGTTAAGATTCGTTCAATCGTTTACTTGAAAAAAAAATAAAAACCGTCCAAGGCTGCCTTTTTTGAATATGCAATTATTTTTGCAATAATCAAGCAACTAGTTTCAAACTTTCAGAAAATGGGAAGACTGAAAAATCCCGAATAATTAAATTCCCGAATTGAAAAATTTCCTAATAATAAAATTTCCCACAGTTTTTTTATTATTTTATTATTATTATTATTTATTATTTTATTATTACCGAATTTGAACAATTAAACAATTTTTTAAATAAATATTATTTATTTATTAAAAATACAATAGTCAAATATTTGTATCGAAAAAATATATTTGTGGATAAACTTTTTTTTCAATTATTGTGTTTTTGAATTCAAACAATAATTTTAGAAACTTTAAACATTAAAAATAAATTTTTCTCATAAAAATCTTAGATTATTGTTTTTTTAATCAATAAATAATTTTTTTTTAAACATGTAATTGTTTAAATTCAGGAATTTTGTAATTCGGCACTTTTCTGTCGAGAATTTTCAAATTCGGTAAGATTCTTAGTTTCGCACACGATTGAAACACGCAAAAAGCTTTAAATTTTTAATTTATTATAACATTATAAACTGTTCGGGAATTCTCCAATTCGGGAATTTTATTCAGGAACTTTATAATTCAGGAATTAATTATTTGGGAATTTTATTTTTCGGAATTTTACATTGTCGGGAATTTTAGTTTTCGGGATTTTTTAGTCTTCCCCAGAAAATGTGCCCCTTGCCACTCTTAAAAAGTGTGCAAAACTTCAGCCCAACCTAATTATTAGCTTTCATGAAAACACATTTGTTATTTAAAAACTGGACTATTTTTCAACGTCATTTCTACACTAATAGGATATCAAATAAAGTGGGGATTGTCCTCTACAGGAGTTGTGTTATCGAGTACACTTAGCGGCAAAACAAGTTTTTATCATTAAATTGCATAAAAGTGACTTCAAAAAGACTGTATGTTTTTTCCTCATAAACAAATTAATCACCTTCGTCAATTTTACTTTATGGAATGGGGATAAGATCCACTCTATGGATGCTATTTTTCTACACATTTTTAACAAAAAAATGTGTTATACTTCAAGAGGGGGCGGAGATAATATTTTTTTTAAAACAAATACTGCTACTGCTATTTTAAACATACAAAGCTGACATTTACATCAATAAAAGAATAAGAGCTGTAGTATTTGTTATAAAATTTACGAGACAATGTATTTATTTGGCTGTTGAACAAGGGGACTGATTATGCAAGAAGACTTGACGCAGCAAGCTATAATTTTTTGTGAAGCAATCAATCGATTTGTAACCAGCAAGGAAAGCTAGTCCAAATAAAAAAAATGGTCTGCATTTTCTGCGCGAAATTTAATAGGGAAAGTCAAGGAATGTCAATGAAATCCTGAAAGAATTAGGAAATTGTCGAGAAGTTAATTTTATTACTTTGATGAGAATTCTACAAATTTGTTAAAAAGTCATTCTTTTTGGGTGAAAATTAACTTTTTTGTTGAAAATTGATATTTGAGGTTTAAAAATGCAACTGTTCTGTAGAACATTCGTCTTTTTAGCATGAAAATTCAACATTTTGGATTTTTTTTCTTTATTTACTAACAAATCTTGGTTGAAAATTGAACTAATACATTTTTTGTTGAGAATTCATCTTTTTTTGGTTGAAAATGGAAATACATAGTTAAAGTGGAACTAATTTATTGAAAATTCATTTTTTTTTATTCATCATTTTAGTTGAAAACCCTTTTTTCGGTAGAAAATTCAACTGTTTTGTTGAAAATTCCGCTGTTTGCTTGAAAATTTATCTTTTTTGACAGAACATTAATCTTTGTGATTGAAACTTCGTCTATTTGGTTGAAAAGTCACGTATTTTGTTAAAAATTCGTCTTTTTGGGTAGAGAAGTAATTAATTTTGTAACCAAAAATGTAACTATTCCGTTTTGGCTTAAAAATGTATCTTTTTTAGTTGAAAATTAATTTATTTTGTTGTAAACTCGTCTTTTTGGGTTGAAAATTCAATTATTTTGGTAGAAAATTCATATTTTTGGTTGTAAATTAAACTTTTTTGTAGAAAATTATTTTGGTTAAAAATAAATTTTTTTATCTGGAAATTTAACAATTCTATTTTTCTTGAATTTTTTTGCAGAACGTTAATCTTCTTGGTTAAAAATTAATAAGTCCAGGCGCCCTATGAAAAAAGGCTCATTTCGCGCAGAAAATACTACTTGAAATTTAACTTAGGATTTTTTTAGTTTTAGCATGTAGAAAGTTCTGTAGAACATTCGTCTTTTTGGCATGAAAATCCTTGAAGTTAGATGATATTTATTGGATAATATTTTGAGTTGCCATAAAAGTACTTTAAAAAAATTCCCAATACAAACTTTTTTTCAAAATTTTAAGCTTTTATTTTTTTATCATTTTTTTATTATTTTTAAAATCATGCCAGCATTATTTAATTACAACCTGAGATGAACCGGTGAATAAAAAATCTGCCGCAAATTTATGTATTTTGTTGAAAATTTGACTTGTGGTAGAAAATGTATCTTTTTGGCTGAAGATTCAACTATTTGGTTAAACATTAATTTTTTGGTTGAAGCTTTATCATTTTTAAGTTGCAAAATAATTTTTTTCTTCAAAGGTTGAACTATTTTGTTGAAAAGTCATGTATTTTGTTAAAAATTCATCTTTTTTGGCAGAAAATTAATCTTCCTGGTTGAAAATTTATCTTTTTGATGGAAATTTGAATATTTTGTTGAAAATGAGTTTTTTTTAAATTAAATATTGATTTTATTTAACTGGAAATTTAACTCTTTTATTTTTGTTGAAAATTTACCTTTTTTGGTAGTACTTTAATCTTGTTGGTGAAAATTGGAGTATTTTGTTGAAAATTTGTCTTTTTGGGTTAAAAATTCTATTATATTGGTAGAAAATTCATATTTTTGGTTGTAAATTTAAATTCTTTGTTGCAAATTATTTTTTAAACTGCGAATTTTACTATTCCACGTTTGGTTGAAAGAGCATTTGTTTCTGGTTGAATTTGAATATTTTTTGTTTGAAAATTCGATCATTTGGTTGAAAATATATCTTTGTAAATTGAAAAGTCAACTATTTGGTCGAAAATTAACTATTTGGTTAAAAATTCATTTTTTTGGTTGAGGCTTCATCATTTAAGTTGAAAATTCATTTTTTGTTAAAAAGTGGAACTATTTTGTTAAAAAATCATGCTTTTTGTTTAAAATTTAACATTCTTGGTAGAAAGTTAATCTTCCTGGTTGGAAATTTATCTCTTTGGTTGAAAATTTAGCTTTTTTGATTAAACTTTGTAGTTTTTGGTTCACTTCAACTGTTTTTCATTTAAATTATAATCTTGGTTGAAATATCAACTATTACTTTTTTAGTTGAGCATTCAACTTTTTTAATAGAAAATTGAATTACTTTGTTAAAAATTCATGTTTGTTGTTGTTGAAGGTTCATAATTTTAGTTCAAAATTCATCTCCTTGGTTTAAAATTTAACTGTTTTGTTGAAAATTCTTTTTTGACCGAAAATTTATCTTTTTGGTTAAAAATTAATTTGTTTTTGTTGAGCATTTAACTATTTTGTTAAAAATTCGTCTTTTTTGGTTAAATTGATCTAATTCCGATTTAAAATAAAATCTTTTCTGGTGGAAATATTAACTATTACATGTTTCGTTGAGAATTCATCTTTTCGGGTTAAAAATTCATGTATTTTGTTAAAAAGTCATCTTTTTGTGTAGAAAATTCATATTCTTGGTTGACAATTGATCTTTTTTGTTGAAAATTTATTTCTTTGGTATAAAACTGAACTGTTTTGTTTAAAATCACTTTTTTTTATTAAAATTTAACTATTTGGTTGAAAATTCATATACTTTTGATAAAAATTCATATCGGTAGAAAATTGATCTTTTTGGTTAAAAATTCGTATTTTTATGGATATTTTTTTTTTACTGGAAATGTAACTATTCCGTTTTTGCTACGAAGTGTATATTTCTTAGTTGAAAATTCACTTATTTTGTTGAAAAATCGTCTTTTTGGGTAAAAATTCAAATATATTGGTAGAGAATTCATATTTTTGAATCCAAAATTCAACTGTTGTAGAAAAATCGTTTCTTTTTTGCTTTGAAATTCAAAAATTTTGTTGAATATCAACTTTTTTGTCGAAAATTCATATTTTGGGGTAGAAAGCTCGACTGTTTTGTAGAAAATTCCTCTTTTTGGCTTGAAAACTGAACTGTTTGGTTGAAAATTCATTTCTTTTTTTATTTTCAGTTGAAATATCAACTATTTGGTTGCAAGTGCATGTATTTTTTTGAATTGCCATTATTGATCTCCTAGGTGTAAGGTTGTTTTTATATATGAAAGAGAAATTTATAACCGTCAGGGAAAATAAAATATTGGTTGGAGAAAATTCAGGGAATTTCGAAATTGGGATTTTGTAGCAACCCTGAAAGTATTTCCTTAGCTTCTACGTATATTAACTTTTCTGCAATATTACTAAATGTAGAATATTTTTGTAATAAAGCAGAAAATGTAGTTAATTACGTAATTTAAAAAAAATAGGTACTCGTTTTCCGTGTTTTTTGTATCCATTGCATAAAAATGTATTAACTTTAGATCGCTGATCCCTATCGATGGCTTGAGGATCCAGACTCTGAGGAAACTAAAGCTTTCGTCGAGGCCCAAAATGCAATTACTACGCCCTACTTGGCCTCATGTCCTGCGAAGGAAGCCATACATGATCGTTTGAAACAGCTCTGGGACTTTCCAAAATATTCCTGCCCGACTAGGCATGGAAATAAATATTATTTCTACAAAAACACTGGTCTACAGAACCAAAGGTATTTTATTCTATTTACAGACTTAACAACTCTTTCCCCTCTATTCAAAGAATTCCTCCATCTCCCCCTATTTTCAAGAAACTTCCCATTTTTCTTATTTTTTTGCTTAAATGTGAACTAAATTGTTAGAAACAAATAAGAAAATCCAACTATTTTTCATTGAAAGTTAATTCTTTTTGGTTGAAAAGTCTATTATGTTTTTGGTTCAGAATTCATCTCTTTTGGTTGAAAATTCTATTTGGGTAAAAAATTAATTATTTGGATGAAAATTTATCTTTTTTGGTTGAGAATTTAACTTTTTCGGTTAGAAAATCCGACCTTTTGGATTTAAAATTAATCTTTTTTGTTAAACGGTCATCTATCCTAGTTAAAATGAACTTTTTTGTTGAAAATTCAACTGTCTTCCAAAAAAGTCGTCTTTTTGGCTTGAAAATTCGACCATTTGGTTGGAAATTCATGTTTATGTGTTTATGCGTCATCTGAAAATTCATCTTTTTTGGTAGAAAAGTTATCTTTCTTGATTGAAAATAAACTTTTCTGTTGAAAATTAAACTATCATTTAAAAGATTCGTTTTTTTTTGGCTTGAAAATTTTTCAAATAGTGTTATTGTACTCTAAGTATTATTTTTTTGTTGAAAAGTCTACTGTCATATTTTTGTTTCAGAATTCATTTCTTTTGGTTAATAATTCTACTATTTGATTGAAAATGTAATTGTTTTGATGAAAATTAATCTTTTTTGTAGGAAATACAACTGTCTTCTAAAAAAATTCCTCGTTTTGGTTTCAAATTTCAACTGTTTAGTTTTTGGTTAAAGTTTAATTTTTTTTGCTTGAAAATTCGACCACCTGGTTCAAAATTTATCTTAGTAAGTCAAAAATTCCACTATTTTGCTAAAAAATCATCTGTTTTCGTCGAAAATTGGTCTTTTTATCTTGAAAATTTGTCAAATAGTGTTATTGTACTCTTAGTACGAACTTAATTAATAGAACTTAATAAGAAAATCTAACATTTTTTATTAAAAGTTCATTCTTTTTGGTTGAAAAGTCTCCTATTTTTGTGTTTATTCAGAATTCATCTCTTTTGGTTTAAAATTATACTATTTGGTTGAAAATTTTATTATTTTCTTAAAAATTCAACAGTTTTGCTGAGAATTCGTCCTTGAAAATTCATTTTTTTTTTTGCAGAAAATTCATTTTTCCGAGTTTAAAATGATTTTTTGTTGTTAAAAATCCAACTGTCTTATAAAAAAGTTCTTCCTTTTGGCTTGAAAATTCAACTATTTGGATTTGATTAAAGTTTAATCTTTTTGGTTAGAAAATTCGACCATTTGGTATAAAGTTAATTTTTTTAGTTCATAAATTCCACTATTTTCTTAAAAAATCTTTTTTTTTTTGGTCGAACATTCAAATGTTTTACATTAAAAAATCGTCTTTTTGGATTAAAAATTCTCCTTATTTGGTAAAAAGAATCATCTCTCTTACTTGAAAATGAACTTTTTTTTGAAAATTCAACTTTTCGGGTTAAAACTCTTAGTATTCTTTTTTGTTTGTAAGTCAAAAATCCGACTATTTTGTTCAAAAATCCTATTTTTTGTCAAAAATTCAAATTATTTGGATAAATTGAAAATGAACTTTTTTGTTGAAAATTCAACTCTCTTCTAAAAAAATTCGACCTTTTGTCTTGAAAATACATCCTTTTTGATAGAATAATCTTTTTTCTTGGTTGAAAATGAACTTTTTTGTTGAAAATTCAACTAATAAAATGTTTGACCAAAAAAGGTCAATTCTTAACAAAAAATTTGATAGTAGGCTTTTGAATGAAAATAATGAACTTTCAACAAAAAATAGCTGGATTTTCTTATGGGGTTCTATTAACTCACTTTGCATTTAAGTGGAAAAATGAGAAAAAGGGGAGAGACTGTGAAGCCTGTGATAAATAAATAGGAATTTTGATAGTTCAGAGACTAAAGAATAACATTTTAAATAAACATTGAAGTTCGTTTTTAATACTTTTAAAATATTAGGTTAGAAAAGTGAAAATTTTTCTTTAAAAAATCAAGTTTTTTTTTCATTGTGCGCAACATTTTAGGCCCTGGGGAAATTATACAATTGTACGTTTGTAAAACTAAATCCCGAACAGGTATTACGTCAAAAATAACACCTTTTGAATCTTCTGACATTTTTCTTTCTCCCATCTACTTCTAGAAAAAATATAATTTAATCAAAGTTATTCTTTGAATTTGATATAAAGTGTGCTATGTAATTTTTTTGAGTACTAGAATTTACCAAAAAAACTAAAGTCTTATAATAATTTGAAAAGAAAAAATTTAACTTAATACAAAAATTGTTCTGTTTCACATCGCACCTCCTTCTGTTCTTTATTTCCATTAATATATCAGTTTATTGCTTGAAAAAATTTATAACACTATTTTGACACTATTTTTTCAAATTCGTGACACTGTTTACACTATTTTTATCTCTGAAGTGAGCTCGAGGCCTGCACCTTGGAAAATGCAACTAATCGCCTTAACATTTGATTAAACTAATTTTTGCATATTTTCAGTGTTTTGTACGTGCAAGATAGTTTGAATGGAGAACCAAAAGTATTTTTAGACCCTAATGCGTTATCTGATGATGGAACCATATCTATTGCCCAGAGTAAATTCAGCGAGGATGGTAATATCTTTGCCTACGGATTGTCGGCTAGCGGATCCGATTGGAATAAAATTCATTTTATGAATACAAAGACTGGTACGATTGAACACACATTCCGTAAGGAGGTATGAGTCAATTCGGTAATAAAAAAATCAGAGCCTGGTTTAACGTAAATTTTATATTTCTCATAGGTGAGAAGTACTCCGAAGTTCTGGAACAAGTAAGATATTCTTCCATAAGTTGGACACACGACAACCTCGGGATTTTCTACGGTCGTTATCCAGATCAGCAAACTACCGATGGATCAGAAACAAACTCGAATGAGAATCAGAAACTGTTTTATCACAGGATCGGTACTCCCCAATCAGAGGACGTTCTTGTTGTTGAGTTCCCCGAAAATCCTCTCTGGAGAATGTAAGTGCTTTAGGCTTCAGAGCTGCCTCATGTTTCCCCTAAAGTCCCCTTTTTTATTCTTGACCTCCAAAAGTCCATTTAGAGTGCCCCAAAAAAAGTGTAATTTTGAATTTTGTAAATGCTGTATTAGAACTTGAGGTTCTTAAAGTTATGATTTGTTTTCTAAAATATTTAGTTTGCTTGTTATAATTATTGGATTTTGCCGTTTAAATGTACAAGAAAGGATGCGTTAATCCACTGGACAAAATTAATATTCAATTCATAGTTTAATAAATCCGAGAATAAATCGTTTTTACTTGTCAATAATAAATTATGATTGAAGCTATAAAAATACATTTTGAAATAGCAACTTACAATTTTAATTTAAACTTACTTATATTTTTTAAGTATTTAAAAATAATAAAAATGGCACAACATTTCAAAGATGAGCTTTCAACAAAACAGTGAAATTTTAAACTAAATACTTAAATTTTCAACATACAAATGTATTTTCAACATAATTTTGTAACCAAATAGGTCAATTTTCAACCAAGAATATACATTTTCTACCAGAAAAGAAGAATTTTCAACGAAATACATACATTTTTAACCAAATAGTTGAATTTTATACAAAAAAAAGACGAATTTTCAATAAATTACGTAAATTTTTAACTAAATAGTTTGAACAATGGATGTGATGTTAGTCCAAATGTTATTTGATTAATTTTTAATTTATATTTCTTTCGTTTCTCAAAATTTTTGACTAAATTATTTAATTTTTATTCTAAAAAAGATCAGTTATTAAAAAAATGGAATAATTAAGTTTCCATTGAGGCGGATTAATTTTCAATTTAAAAAATGAATATGCGACAAAACAGTTTAATTTTAAACAAAACAGTACAATTTTCAGTTAAAAAAAATAATTTTGAAAAAAAAACGAATTATCAACTAAAATTATGAACATTCAACCAAAAAAATTAACTTTTAAAAAAGTAGTTCAACTTTCAAAACCATGGAGTTGAACTTATAAATATGAATTGTCAACGAAAAATGTAATAGTTGATAATTCAACAGAAAAATATTTTTATTTAAAATAAAAAAAGTTCTATTCAACAAAGACGAATTTTTAACAAAATACACACATTTTCTGCCAAATTGTTGAATTTTCTACAAAACAGTTGAATTTTCAACCCGAAAATGTGAATTTTCAACAAAAAAGTCCATTTTTGATAAAGAAGTTAATTTTTAACAAAATACATCAATTTCCTACCAAATAGTTGCATTTTCTACCAAATTGATAAATTTTTCTATGAAACAGTTGGATTTTCAAAGTTAATTTTCAACTGAAACAGATTAATTTTCAACCACACAGTTGGATTTTTGTCCAAAAAAGATAAAATTTTTACAACAAAGAGATGAATTTTCAAACTGAAAAGATGAAGGTTCAACAAAATAGTTGAATTTTCAATAAAAAAAAGTTCTCAGTCAATAAAGAAAAAAAATTTCAACCAAAATGTTAAATTGTCAAGCCAAAAAAATGAGCTTTCAACAAAACAGTCAAATTTTCTACCAAAAAGATGAATTTTCAACCAAGAAGATTAGTTTTCTACCAAAAAAGATGAATCTTCAACGAAATACATTAATTTTTAACCAAATAGTTAAAGTTGCAACCAACAAGACAAATTTTCTACTAGAAAAAAGTAATGTTCAGCAAAATACGTATATTACTAATCAAATAGTTCAATTTTAACCAAGAAGATTAATTTTCTAGCAAAATAGAGGAATTTTCAATAAATTGCATATATTTTGAATTAAATAATTTGAACAATGGATGTAATGTTAGTCCAAATGTTATTTGATTAACTTTCAGTTTATATTTTTTTCGTTGATCAAAATTTGTAACTAAATTGTTGAATTTTTGAACTAAAAAAGATTAATTTTAACAACAACTGGAGTAGTTAAGTTTTCATTGAGGAGAATGAATTTTCAAATTAAAAAAAAAATAATTTTCTAAAAAACGGTTTAATTTTAAACAAAATAGTTAAATTTTCAATTACA
>CAKNYM010050892.1:130154-168626 GCA_932195095.1 Andricus curvator
TTAAATTTTCAATTACAAAAAATAATTTTTAACAAAAAAAAAAAAACGAAGTATTAACTACAAACAAATATTTGAATCCTCAACTTAAACGGATTAATTTTCAACCAAACAGTTACATTTTTAACCAAAGTATTGATTTTCTATAAAGAAAGACTAATTTTAAACAAAATACATACATTTTCAACCAAATAGTTAAATTTTTTACCAAATTGTTATATTTCTAGGCAAAAATAAAATTTGTTTACAAAACAGTTACATTTTTAACCCGAAAATGTTAATTTTAACAAAAAAAGTAGATTTTCAGTAAAATAGTTCATTTTCGACCGAAGCAGATAAATTTTTAAGCCGGCAGTTGCATTTTCAACCAAAAAGTACGAACATAAATACATAAAGTTTCAACGAAATAGTTAATTTTTTTACCAAATTGTTAAATTTCTAGCCAAAAATAAGAATTTTTTACAAAACAATTACATTTTTAACCCGAAAATGTGAATATTTACAAAAAAAGTAGTTTTTCAGTAAAGTAGTTAATTTTCACCCGAAACAGATAAATTTTTAACCGGGCAGTTGCATTTTTAACCAAAAAGTACGAACTTTTTACAGAAAGAGATGAATTTTCAAACCAAAAAGACGAATTTTCAACAAAAAAGTTAAATGTTCAACCAAGAAGTATGCATTTTTAACAAGATTGTTGAATTTTCAACACAATTATTCAATCTTTAACCAATTATTAAATTTTTTTAATAAACCGTAAATAATGAACTTTTAATCAAAACTAAAGAGTAACATTTTAAATAAACATTAAAGTTCCTTTTTAATACTTTATAAATTTTGCGACACTATTTTTAAAAATTTGTGACACTATTTTTTATCTCTAAAGTAAATCCGAGGCCTATATGTGTATTTATTGTAATTTATGTACATACTTTCTGGAGTCCCCTAAAACTCCCCTCTTTTTCTATTTTAAGTCCTTTGTTTCGCTAAAAATATTCTTTAGGATCACTGTGAAGCCTGGTATTTAGATGATATAAGAAGGCGTTTTTATTTTAATTTTTTTAATTTAGTGTGGAGTCGTTTTGTGTACACAAATAAATATTAAAAGTAAAGGAATAAAAAATGTAAAGTTTCTTCATACTTCCAGAAATGGTGAAGTATCTGACTGTGGCAAATGGCTGATTGTTACACCAATGAAAGACTGCAATGATAATCTGGTGTTCTTTACTGAATTAAAACCTAGTGCGGAAATTAAGGGTAAATTGAATTTGACTCCAATCGTGGAAAAAATGGAGGCAGACTATGATGTTAGTACATGTGTTTCAATCGTTTATAAATCTTCACCATTGCTAGAGTTTTTTAATTCATACTCTTTTTTTTTAGTATATAACAAACGATGGTACAAAGGCAATATTCCGAACTAATAAAAATGCGCCTAATTATAAGCTGATAGCCATAGACTTATTGAACTACACGGAGGACAAGTGGACTGATTTGTTACCCGAACATTCTCATAATGTTCTAGATTGGGCGATGGCTGTAGATACTGATAAATTTGTTGTTAGTTACATCCAGGATGTTAAGGTATATATCCAGAGAATCAAAATTTTCTTCGAAAACAAAAATTGGGGAGCAATAATCTTTTCTTCTTAGGACGTTCTGCAATTGCATAGTTTGAAATCCGGGGAATTGATCAGAACTTTCCCACTTGATGTTGGAACTGTCGCAGGATTTTCTGGCGATAAAAAGTACTCGGAGATATTCTACCAGTTCACGTCGTTCTTGACGCCAGGAATAATATACACGATGGATCTCAAGAAAGATGACGCTCCCAAGGTATCATTTCATATCAATAAAAAGTAGCCTATTAAAACGTTAATAAAAAAAGACGAATTTTCAGAAAATCAGTCAAATTTTCCACCAAAAAAGATTATATTAACGAAATAATTGAATTTTCAACCTACTAAGATGAATTTTCAATCAAATAGTTGGTTTTTCCACAACAGTAAAATTAATTATCAAGCAAAAGGGAAGCACTTTCAACAAAATGGTTGAATTTTCAATTTAAAAAGATAAATTTGCAAGTAAATAGAAAAAATTTTAAATATAAAAGATGAATTTTCAACCAAAAATGGAATATTTAAATTCTCAGTTAACAAAATTAATTTAAAACAAAAAAAGAATTTTCGAAATCCCCAACCAGAACAGATTAATTTTTAACGAAACAGTTGCATTTTTATTTCAGTCAAGAGAAAAAAATTTCATTCTAAAATGTTGAATTTTCAAGCCAAAAAGGCGAATTCTTTATAAAATAGTTCAATTTTCCACCCAAAAATACAAATTATCAACCAAAAAGTTAAAATTTAACAAAATAGTTGAATTTTCTATCAAAATAATAGAATTTTTAAACCAAAAAGACGAATTTTCCACAAAACAGTCGAATTTTCAAACAAAAAAGACGAATTTTATACAAAATAGTTGAATTTTCAACAAAAAAGTTCATTTTCATCAAATCAATTTCCAACCAAAAATGGAATCGTTAAATTTTCAGCACTAAAAATTAATTTTCAACAAAAAAAAAATTAATTTGGAACATAATAATGTCATTTTCTACTAGAGACGAGTTTTTTAACTGATAAAATAAATTTTCAACGAAAATGATAAATCTTCAAAAAAAAAAAATTTAATTCTGAACGAACAATGTAATAGTTAATATTTTAATAACAAAATTTTAATTTGAAATAAGGAACAGTCGAATTCAACCAAAAAAGACGACTTTTCAAAATCCTAAACCAAAACAGATTAATTTTTTAAGAAAGAGTTTCATCCTTTAACAAAAAAGATAACATTTCTACCACAAGACATGAATTTCCAAACCAAAAAGGCAAATTTTCAACAAACGAGTTTAATTTTCTACAAGGAAAAATTTTTCAGTCGAGAAAAAAAAATGTCAACCAAATTATAGAATTTTTAAGTCCAAAAGGCAAATTCTCTACAAAACACATAAATTTGCAACTTAAAAGTTCAATTTCAACCAAATAATTGAATTTTCTACCATAATAATAGAATTTTTTACCCAGAAAGATGAATTTCCAAAAAAAAAATTGAATTCTCGAACTAAAAAGACGAATTTTTAACAAAAAAGTTAATTTTAATCAAAATCGTTGCATTTTCAACTAAAATCGATCAGTTTCCAACAAAAAATGGAATGGAATAGTTCATTTTTCTACTAAATAGATGAATGTTTAACTAAAAAAATGAATTTTTAACCAAAATAATGAATCTTTTTAAAAAATGAATTCAGAACGAAAAACGTAATCGTTAATATTTCAACAATAACAAATTTTTAATTTGAAATAAAAAACAGTCGAATTCAACCAAAAAAGACGACTTTTCAAAATCCTAAACCAAAACAGATCAAATTTTGAACAAAAGAGTTTAAATTTCTACCAAGAAAGATTGTTTAATTGAGAGAAAAATTGCAACCAAATTGTGGAATTTACAAACCAAAAAGGCGAATTCTCTACAAAACAGTTAAATTTTCAACTCAAAAGTTGAATTTCAAACAAATAGTTGAATTTTCTACCAAAATAATAGAAACTTTAACACAAAAAGACGAATTTTCCATGAAATAGTCGAGTTTTCAAGTCAACAAATGAATTTCCAATAAAATAGTTCATTTTTCTACCAAAAAGTGAAATCTCAAATGGATAAAATGAATTTTTAATAAGTTCAATTTTCAACAAAAAATGGAATAGTTAAATCTTCAACCAATAAAATGAATGTTTAATAATGTAGTTAAACTTTCAACCGAGTAGTTGTATTTTCAACCATAAAAGATGAACTCCCAACGAAAAATTTATTAGTTGAATTTCCAACCAAAAGTTGAATATTTCAATATTCTGTCAAGAAAATAAATTTTTAACAAAAGAAAAAAAATTTTAACAAAAGAAAAAAAACGAATTCTCAACAAATCAGTTAAATCTTCAACCAATGAAATAAATTTTTGACCGATAAACATGTCTTTAAGAAAAGAATTGAATTTTCAACAAAATAATTAAATTTTAAAAGTAGAACTTTTAAACAAAAGAGATTAATTCTGATCTAAAAATATAATTGTAGACTTTTTAATAAAAAAGAATTAACTTTTAACGAAAAATAGTTTAATTTGCTTGAAAACAGGGTAAAAAGAGGAATTCTTTTTAAAAAAGGGGAAAAAGTGTGAAGCCACTCTCAGAAAACCTTATAGTTTCAGTTTCGGTATAGTTAAAAATAAGATTATTGTCTTTAAATTTGATTTTACTTGACTGTTCATCTCAGGTGTATCGGGAGATCAAGGTAGAGGGCTTCAACCCTAGTTTGTACAAGACTATTCAAGTTTTTTACAATAGTAAAGATGGTACGAAAGTGCCCATGTTCATCGTCATGAAAGAGGTGACTATGCGTTTTATTGCTAACAGTTGTTGAAAAGTAAATTTTATTAGGCATTTAAGATTGTTATTAAAGATTACGTAACTTATTTTTCAGGACGCTAAACTCGACGGCTCAATGCCAGCCTTACTTTATGGATATGGTGGATTCAATATCAGCACTCAACCATCTTTCAGCGTTTCGAGACTAGTATTCATCCAGCACATGAATGGAGTATTAGCAATCGCCAATATTCGTGGAGGCGGGTGAGAATTAAAAAAAAATTAATTCGATTACAGACTGCATAATCTTTGCTCTATTCCAATATTTTCTCTTTTTTAAGAATTCCCCTTTTTTACTGTTTCCAAGCAACTTCCCCCTTTTCCTTTTTTTCGCTTAAAAGCGAACTGAATTGATCAAACCTAATAAGAAAATCTTACTATTTTTGGTTGAAAATGAATTCTTTTTGATTAAAAGTCTACTATTATTTTTTTGGTTCAGAATTCATCTCTTGGTCGAAAATTCAACAGTTTTGTTGAAACTTCGCCTTTTTGGGTTGGAAATTCAATTATTTTGATAGAAAATTGCTCTTTTTTTTGTTCAAAATTAATTTGGTTTGGTTGAAGATTCAACTATTTTGTTCAAAATACGTTATTTTTTTGGTTGTAAATAAAAATTTTGAACGGAAAATTTAACTTCCATTTTTTGTTAAAAATTGATATTTGTAATTGAAAAATGATATTTTCTAGTTGAAAAATCAAATGATTGGTTGAGGATTCAACTATTTTGTTCAAAATATGTACTTATACATGTTTCATTGAGAATTCATCTTTTTTGGTTAAAAGTCCACTACTTGGTTCAAAGTTGAACTATGTATTTTGTTAAAAATTCATTTTCTTATTTAAGATTCATCTTTTATTTGAAAATTCATCTCTGCTTGAAAATTAACTTAAAAATGTTCAACTACTTTGTTAAAAATTAATTTTATTGGTTAAAAATTCGTTTTTTTTTGTGTGTGAAAAATGCAATTAGCTTGTTGAAAGTTATAATATTTTGATGAAGAATTGACTGTTTGGTTGAAAACTCGTATTTTTTGTTTGAAAATTAATCTTTTTAACTGACAATTGACCTATTCCTGTTTTGGTTAAGAATTGATCTTTTTTAGCTAAAAATTCATGTATTCTGTTGAGGTCTTTTTTTGGTCGAAAATTAATCTCTTTTGTTGAAAATTCAACTATACCCGGTTAAAATTTGAACTATTCTGTTGAAAATTCGTTCTTTTATCATTTATATAAACTATTACATGTTTCGTTAAGAATTCATCTTTTTGGTTGAAAATTTCCACTACTTGGTTTAAAGTTGAACTACTTTGTTTAAAAAATCATTTTATTGGTTGAAGACTTAACTACTTTGTTAAAATTCGTTTTTTTTTAAATTAATTTTTTTTTACTTGAAAATTTAACTATTGCATTTTTGGCTGAAAATTTATCGTTTTTACTTGTAAATTCAACTATTACATTTTTTCGTTGAGAATGCATAATTATGGTTGAAAATTCTATTTTGTTGAAAATTTAATTATTTTGTAGAAAATCCAGGTATGATGTTACATAACATTTTTTAAATTAGTTTAAAGTTCATATATTTTGTAGACAATTCATTTTTTTGGGCTAAAAAATAAATTTTTTGTAGAGAATTTGCCTTTTTTCTTGAAAATTCAACAATTTGCTTCAAATTTGTTTGTTATCTCTTGGTTGAAAAATCTTTCTTGGTTGAAAATTCATCTTTTTGATTTGAAAATTCATTTCTTTTGGTAGAAATTTTATCTTTTTTTAAATAAAAGTACAACAGTTTGGTTAAAAGCTAATCTGTTTTGGTTGAGGATTAAACTATTTTGCTTAGAATTCATATTTTTTTGGTTGAATATAACTGTTTTTGATATAAAATTAAAAATCTTTTTTGTTGAAATATCAGCTATTACATTTTTGGTTGAGAATTCATCTTATTTTATTGAAATATCAACTACTTGGTTGAACTTCTTTGTTAAAAATTCATTTTCTTATTTAAGATTCATCATTTTAGTTGAAAATTAATATCTTTAATTCAAAATTCTTTTTTTTTTATAATTAATTTTTGTAACTAGAAATTTAACAGTCCCATTTTTGGTTGGAAAATTTTCTTTTTTATTTGAAAATTCATCTATTTGGTTTAAAATTTATCGTCATTTTTAGTTGAAAAATCAAATATGTATGTGTTTAGTTGAGAATACAACTACTATGTTGAAAGTTTAATCATTTTGTTTAAAATTCAAGTATGTTGTTAAAAAGTTATCTTTTTTGGTCAAAATGTTGACTGTTTTATTGAATATTCGTCTTTTTAGATAGAAAAATTGTCTTTGAGGCTTGAAAATTCAACTATTTGGTTTTTGATTGAAGTTTAATTTTTTTTATTTGAAAATTGGACCATTTGGTTGAAAATTCAGTTTAGTAGGTTGAAAGTTCAACTATTTGTTTAAAAATTCAACTATTTTATTGAAAATTTAATTATTTAGTTGAAAATTCAACGAATTTCTTAAAAAGTCATACATTTTAGTTGAAAATGCGTTGTTTTGGATAGAAACTTCGTCCGTTTAGATTAAAAATTCATCTTTTTTGGTTGAAAATTCAACTGTTTTGGATTTAAAATTAAAATATCAAAAATTATATTTATTTTATTGAAAAAAACGACGTGATTGAACTTCTTTATTAAAAATCCTTTTTTTAAGGTTCATAATTTTAGTTGGAAATTCGTTTTTTTGTGAAAATTAAATTTTTGAACAAAAAATTTAACAATTTCAGTTTTGGTTTAAAATTTATCTTTTTTGTTTGAAAATGCAACTATTTGGTTGAAAATACATCTCTTTTTTTATTTGGTTAAAAATGCAACTGTCTTTAGTTAAATTTTAATTTTTTTTGTTTGAAAATTCGATTATTTGGTTGAAAATTCATCTTTGTAGGTTGAATGTTCAACTATTTTGTTAGAAATTTAATTATTTGGTTGAAAATTCAACTACTTCATTTTTTTTAACTCATACTTTTTAGTCGAAAATTCGTCTTTTTAGATAAAAAATTCGTTCGTTTGGATTGAAAATTTTTCTTTTTTTGGTTAAAAATAGACTTTTTTTTGAAAATTTATCTTTTCGGGTTTAAAAGTATACTTTTTTCTGAAATATTCGACTTTTTAGCTTGAAAACTCAACTCTTTCGTTGAAAATTAATCTTTGTAGAAAATTCAATTATTTTGTTGAAAATGCAGTATATTTTGACTTGAAATCTTAAGCGTTTAATATTGAATTTAATATGGTAACTGTACAATAATTTTACTTCAAAGAATTTATTCCCCTTATTTTCGTGAAAAATCATCCTATTCCCCCTGTTTTGAGAGCATTTTGGGCTCTGAAGTCTGCGATTATCCAAATGAAATTTTCTTTGACAAATGAGGTCAAATTGTACATCTAAAAATATGTATAATTTAGAGAATACGGTGAAAAGTGGCACAACGAAGGAAAGATTTTCAAAAAGCAAAACAGCTATGATGATTTCCAAAGCGCGGCTGAATACTTAATCGAGAATGGATACACAAGCAAGAAGAAGCTCACGATTCAAGGAGGCAGCAACGGAGGTCTTTTAGTTGGTGCTTGTATGAATCAAAGACCAGATCTTTTCGGTGCTGTGATTGCTCAAGTTGGGTATGTTTCTGTTAATTATTTTTCCCAAAATACCGCAAAAGATATCCTTTATAAAAATGTGCCTTAGGGTGCGCAATTAAAATTGGAATTTTTTAATTTTGCAAACGCTACTTCCTAAATTTCTTCCTGCTAGAGCAAAAATACTGCCATAAGTTTTACTTTATTTAAAAAAATTGATTAGACGTTCTGCTAGGCAATTTTAGGTCTGAAAATGAATTTCCTTTGTTTTTTATTTTTGTTTAAATACAAATTTAACCCATTAACATTTTTGTTTCCTAGGATGATAAACACAGTATTTCTTCTAAAAAATAAAGAAAATTTTCTCCGTAATAAATAAGTTTGAAATATTTATACCTGGTGACAGAAGAAAATCTTTAATTTTTAAATACAAAAAAAATACTATTAAATCTTTGAATTCTTTTGAATTCCTTTGCATTATTTTGAATTCCTTTGAATTCTTTTGAATTCACACTGCATTTTTTGAAATTCATTTAAATTTTTCTAAATTCACTCAATTCTCCTCAATTTAATGGATTTTTGTATGCTTTATTTTATATTTTTTTTAATTCACCCTGAAATCTTTTAAAAGCTCACCTTGAATTCTTAACCATTTCATAAAATTCTTTTAAATTCCCTTGATATTTTTTTTAATTCACTCCAAACTTAATGAATTCAATGCATTTTTAAAATATTTTTGAATGTTATTCAATTTTATTGAATTATTAAAAAATTTACCTCAAATTTTTATAAATTTCATCATATTCTTCTCATTTCTGTTGAATTCATCCCGAATTCTTTTGACTCTCATTTTATTGAATTCAATGGATTTTTTTTTATTTAAAAAATTTTGTTCCATTGACTTGAATTATTCCATCGAATTCTTTTAATTCCTCTTTAATTCTTGTAAATTCACTCCAATTTTACTGAAATAAATGGAATATTTTTTATTTCACTTGAATTTATTTGGAATTTATCCTGTATTCTTATTAATTTACCCTAATTTCTTTTTAATTCTTTTTAATTTTTTGGAATTCATTTAAATTCTTCTGAATTTACTCGATTCTACTCAATTAAATGGATTTTTTCAGTTTCTTTTAATTCACCCTGAATAATACTATACATATTTGAATTATTTGGGAATCACCCTAAATTTTCTGCAATTCCTTTGAAATCCGTTGAATTTAATTGATTGGATACTGAATTTTTTGAAATTATTTTGAATTCTTTGGAATTTATTTGAATTCTTTGAAATTCATTAGATTTTACTTAATTTAATGGGGTTTTTTTTCTTTCAATTCGCCCTGAAGTCTTCTAAACTCAGCATGAATTCTTAGGCATTTCATAAAATTCTTTTGAATTTCCTTGAATTCAATGAATTTTGTTAATATTTTTTAATTGTTTTCAATTCACTTGAGTTTTTTTAAAATTCGCCTCAAGTTTTTATGGAATTACATCGAATTATACTCATTTCCCTTATTTTCTTCTAAATTCACTCAAATTTAATTTAATTCATTAGTTTTTGTTTACTTTTTGAATTGTTTTCAAGTCATTAAAATTTTGTTGAATTTGACCTGAATAAATGCCTGTTAAGTCCCATTTTACTGAAATCAATGGATTTAAAAAAAAATTTGCAATACATTTGAATTCATTTGGAATTCATTCTGAATTCTTACTCATTTATCCTGATTTCTTTTTAATTATTTGGAGTTTACCTGCATTTTTTTAATTCACACAATTCTACTCAATTCAATGGATTTTTAAAGATTTTTATTTATTTTTTTTGTAATTCACCGAAAGTCTTTTAAACTCACGTTGAATTCGTATGCATTTCATCAAATTCTTTTAAATTCCCTTCAAGTTTTCGAAATTCAGTCTAAAGTTAATGAATTCCATGCATTTTGTTAATATGTTTGAACTCTTTTCAATTCACTGGATTTTTTTTTAATTCACCTTGATTTTTTATGATTTTCATCAAATTCTTCTCATTTGTCTTATGTTCTTCTAACTTCACTCGAATTTTATTTAATTAGTTCGTTTTCTTCATATTTTTTGAATTTTTTCTCAATTAACTTCAAATCTGTTGAATTTGTCCGGAATTCTGTCTATACCCATTTTACTCAATTTAATGGAATTTTTTTATTTCTTTTATTTCGTTCAATTCACTCAAGTTCTTATGAATTTCGTCAAAGTCTCTCGAATTCCCTTGAATTCTTCTAAATTCTCTCCCATTTTACTGATTTCAGTGGAATTTTTTGGATTTTTTTCAATTCATTTGAATTCATGACAATTTGACTTGAATTGTTTTGAATACACTCTGAATTCTTATGAATTCATCCGGAGTTACTTTAAATTCACCAGGAATTCTTATATATTTCATCGAATTTTCTTAAATTCAAAAGAACATTAGTTATATCCTTAATACATATTAGTCAGTTTTAGTCAATTTTAGTCAAAAAATACATTTTAAAGTACTATATGAATCTTTAAACTATAACAAATGTGTATTTCGCAATTCAAGATTTTTTCCGTCACCCGGTATAAATATTTTTAATGTATTTATTAAAAAGAATATTCTCTTTATATTGTAGAAGAAATTCTGTGCATAATATTGCAGGAAAAAATGTTTAGGAACCAATTCAGACCATTAATATATCTTCAAGAATTTGTTTTATTGCTTCATAAAATGTAGGGCTTATTCCTTAATAAATAACAAATATTTTTTACTGGTGAAGGAATTTTTTACCCTTAAATTTATAGTTAAAAAAAATCAAAATCAAAGAAAATTAATTTTCAGACCTAAAACAGCCTTAGCGAAACCTCTAAAAATGTGTTAAAAAATAAAATAAAATGTATGGCCGTATTTGTTCACCAAAAGGAAGAAATTCAGGAGGTAGCATTTGCAAAATTTAAAAATCCAAACTTTTATTGGGCACCTTAATGTACCTAAATCCTTTAAATTCTCGTTTGTTTTCAGAGTGATGGATATGCTGAGATTCCATAAATTCACCGTTGGATATTCATGGGTCTCAGATTTTGGAAGTTCAGATGATGCGAAACAGTTCCAAAATCTTCTTAAGATTTCTCCGCTTCATAACGTGAAACCACCGAAAGATGGAGGACAATATCCGGCAACCTTGTTGCTTTCAGCCGACCATGATGATCGTGTTGTTCCTCTTCACACCTTGAAATTCATAGCTACCCTCCAGCACGAACTTGGAAACTTACCGGAGCAAACTAATCCTCTGCTCGCTAGAATAGACACTAAAGCTGGGCATGGACGTGGAAAATCTACCTCTAAAGTGGTAAGTAAATTTATTCATATCCACCTTTTTTGCACATGCTGAGTTCAGAAAGCACTTACACTCTTCTAAAACTCAGTGCAGTTTATGCAGGCCTCGGACTCACGATAGTATTTGACATTTTTTTGAGCGATTACACTATTTTGCTATCCTACTATTTCGGAAAAAACGACACTTAACACCAGTGTTGGATAGTAACTTGTTAAAAGTAACTAAGTTACTAAAAAGTTACGTTATTTCAGGCCTCACAGACCCGTCCCTATATCCCCTATTGTACCCTATATTCAGTTAAGGTCCCTAAAGTACCCTATTTTCAAGATTTGGTCCCTACGGTACCCTATGTCACTTTTCTTTCAATAAATTAACTCATGGGTTAATCATTATTCAATTCAGGACATATTTCTTAAGTGTCTTGAATTTTTTTGAAATATTTCAGGGTATTTTTAAAGATTCCATTAAATTTTCAATAGATCTCAACAATTTGAAAGGATTTGTAAGATTTTACGTTATTTTTAAATCTTCTTAGAAATTTGTAAGAGCTTTACATTTGAAATATTTTAAGAAATTTTAAAAGATTCCAAGGAATTATTAATTAATTTCATTAATTCGCAGGAATTTCAAAGATTTTAAATAAGTTTTATTTTAAAAGATTTCACGGGAATTTATAATATTTTAGTGGATTTTAAAGAATTTATTCACTTATTCATTTATTCAGATTCTAAGAAATTTGTTATTGATTACAATAATTTGAAGGGATTTCAAAGCGATCGCATTATTTTAGAATAAAGAATTTTCTAGAATTTCGGAAGATATGAAACACTTTTACAGGATCTATAAGGTTTTAAGATATTTTAAAAGATTTCACAGGATTTTATTAGATTTCCGAGCATTTGAATGATTTTAAGGGATTTTATAGCTATTTTGTAGGTTTTCAAAGATTTGAAGAGATTTTTAATTATTCTTAGAATTCACCTTGAATTCTTATTAATTTATCCTTCATTCTTTTAATTCTTAATACAATGGATTCTAAAAAAATTTTATAGTTTTTATTTCATTGATCCTAAGGATCAATTGATAAAATGATCAAAGGATTTGAAATATTTTAAGATATTTTTTCAAATACCTTGGCATTTTCAAGAGCTTTAAAATTTTGTTATGGATTTCAAAAGATTTTAAAGGATTTGAAATATTTTAGATTATTTTAAAAGATTACAAAGAAATTTTTAATTGATTTCGGTAATTTAATGGGACTTCAAAGGTTTTGAAATATTTGAGAGTATTGTAAAATATTCTCAGGCGTTTTCAAGGGCTTTAAAAAGTTTCAAGGGATTTTAAAAGATATCAAAGGATTTGAAATATTTTAGGAAATTTTAAAATATTCCCAGTAATTTTTTATTTATTTCAATAGTTTGAAGGTATTTCAAAGACTTTGAAATATTTTAGAGTATTTTAAGATTCCAAGGCATTTTCAAGAGACTTAAATAATTTCAAGGGATTTCCAAGGGTTGTAATAATTTTAAGGGATTTTCATATTTTAATGCATTTCAAAGAATTTATTCGCACGAAGTGAGAATTTTCGTAGGGTATCAAAGAATTGAAGAGATTTTCAAATATTTTTTGCAATTCATTTGGAATTCGCCCTGAATTATTATTAATTGATCCTGAATCCTTTTAAATTCTTTAGAATTCTTCTAAATTCACTCAATTTTACTCAATTCAATGGATCCCTAAAAAGTGTTTGTTTAATTCATCTTGAAGTCTTTTAAACTCACCTTAAATTCGTAGACATTTCAACAAATTATTTTGAATGCCCTTTTAGTTTTTCTGAACTCAATTCAATGATTTGTTTCATATTTTTTAGTTGTTTTCAATTCACTTGATTGCTTTTTAAATTCAGCTTGATTTTTCACGAATTTTATTGAATTCTTCTTATTTCCCTTAAATTCCTCTAAATTCACTCAAACTTTACTGAAATCGATGGTATTTTTTAAATTATTTTCAATTCATTTAAATTCTTTTAAATTGGTTTGCAGTCATTATTCACTTATTTGTTTATAAATTAGTAGGGTTTTCAAGATTTGAAGAGATTTTAAATAATTTTTTTGGAATTCGCCCTGAATTTTTATCAATTTACCCTGAATTCTTTTAAATTCTTTGGGATTCTCTTGAAATTTGTTTATTAACCTGAATTCTACTAAATGAACTCAATTCAACTTAATTCAATGGATTTTCTTTGAATTTTCAACAGTTTTTATTGAATTGATCCTTAAGTATTTAAACCTCACCTAGAATTCTTGACCATTTCATCATATTCTTTGAAATCTTCTTGAATTTTTCTAAGCTTATTTCAAAGTTACTGAATTCAATGAAGTTTTTTCATATTTTTAAATTGTTTTCAATTCATTTTAATTTTTTCAAATTCACCTTGAATTTTTATGAATTTCATCGAATTATTCTTATTTACCGTAAACTCCCCTAAATTCATTCCAATTTCACGGAAATCAATGGCATTTTTTTTATTTAAAAAATTTTTTCTAATTAGTTTGCATTTTTTTCAATTTAACTTGAATTGCTTTGAAATCTTATGAATTTATCCTGAATTTGGTACCCTTTGAGCGTAAAAAATACCCTATGAGCGTGACAAAAAGTACTCTTTGGTCCCTATATTTTATCCCATAGGGACTGTGAGGCCTGTTATTTGTAACATTTAGGGCAACTTCGTTACTTTTTTAAAAAGTAACTTGTAACGTAACTTAGTTGTGATTATTGCAGTAACTTAGAACTTTAATTTTAGTTACTTTAAAGTTACTTTGTGTTTTATGTATATCTCCTATTAAGAGAGTTTTATGGGTCACTTATGGGGTAGAAAATTAATCTCTTTTGGTTGAGGATTCAACCATTTTGATGAAATTTCGCCTTTTTGGTCAAATTCATCTGTGATTGATTTCAAATTAAAATCTTTTTTGGTTGAAATAATATCGACTATTATATTTTTCGTGGGAGAATTCATCTATTTTGGTTGAAAATTTAACTACTTGGTTGAAAATTCATGTATTTTGGTAGAAAGTTCAACTATTTGGTGGAAAAGTCATACTTTTGGTTTGAAAATTTAGGTGTGTCGTATAAAATTCGTCTTTTTGGTTTGAAAATTCAACAATTTATATGACTTTTTTTTCTTTCCTGGTTCAAAATTCGGCTTTTTCGATTTAAAATTGATCTCTTTTGGTAAAAAAATATCATTTTGTTGTGGTTGAAAATTTAACTATTTTGGTAGAAAACTAATCTGATTTGTGTGAGGATTCATCTATTATGTTGAAAATTCCCTTTTTTGCGTTGAATACAACTGTATTTGATTTCAAATTAAAATCTTCTTTGGCACAAGTAAGTTATATTTTTCGATGAGAATTCATCTCTTTTAATTAAAAAATCACATATTTGTTAAAAATTCAACTATTTTGGTAGAAAGTTCAACTTTCTGTAGAGGGTTCAGCTATTTTGTTGAAAATTCGTCTTTTCTGGTTGAAAATTTAACAGTTTATAGGACATTTTTTTTTTCTTGATCAAAAATTCGGCCTTTTCGTTTCAAAATTTATCTCTTCTAGTAGAAAAATCTATCTCTTTTTTAATTCAACTATTTTGGTAGAAAATTAATCTAAATTGGTTGACGGTTCAGCTGTTTTGTTGAACATTCATCTTTTCTGATTAAAACTTTAACTACTTGGTTGAAAGTTGAACTATTTTGTCAAAATTTCAGTTGTTTGGTTGAAGATTCATCATTTTAGTTAAAAATTCATCTCTTTGGTTGAAAATTCAATTATTTTGTTTTAAATTGATTTTTTTTACAAAATGAAATATTTTGGTAGAAAATTCAACTATTTGGTTCAAAATAAACTTCTTTGTGGGAAATTAACTTTTTTGTTGAAAATCCATATTATAGGTTTAAAAATGCAACTCTTGTTAAAAAGTGTGGTTTTTGGTTATGAATTATCATCTTAGTTATTTTGATTTTTAAATTATAAAATTAGGGAAGTGAAAAAAGTAACTTTTTAGGTAACTTGAAGTTACTCTATCTAGTAACTGTAATTAGTTACAGTTCCAAGTAACGTAACTCTAAATAGTTACCTTTTTTCGCTAAGTAACATAACTGTAACTGGTTGCTCAAAAAAAGTAACTCACCCAACACTGCTTAAGACACTACTTTCCCACAATTGTCCACTACTGTCACTATTACTATACTTTTCTTTGAACAAATTTTTTGAACTTCAACGCTAATTGGCTAAAATAGTATGTTCACCATCGCAAAGAATCACAACATACCGGAAAATTGTCTCAATGTCTGATTAGGGGCCGTGCATAAATTGCGTAATTTTTTGTCTAAATTTCCAACAAAATAGTTGAATCCTTAACCAAAACAGATTAATTTTTCATCAATAATTTCATTTTAGATAATTAATTTTCAATTAAAAAAGAAACCAATTTTTTACTAAATATTCGAATTTTCAATAAGAAACGTTAATTTTCAACCAACCTGTTGAATTTTCAACTAAATAGTTCAATTTTCAGTTAAAAAAATTAACTTTTAATATAAAAAAAACGAATCATCAACCAAAAAAGTGAACTTTTAAGAAAGTTTCAACCAAGGAGTTGATTCAACCTAAAAATATTTTCATTTACAATAAAGAACAGTTTTATTTAACCAAGAAAAACGAATTTTAAAAAAAATACTTGAATCCTCGACTAAAACAGATTAATTTTTAACTGAGAAGTTGCATTTTTAGCCAAAAAGATGAATTTCAACACAAAAGATTCATCAACAAAATACATACATTTTTAACCAAATAGTTGCATTTTCAACCACGAAGATTAATTTTCTACCAAAAAAAGACGAATTTTCAATAAATCACATAAATTTTCAACTAAACAGTTTGAACAACGGATGTAATGATAATCCATATTTTATTTTATTAACTTTCAGTTTAGGTTTTTTTGGATTCTACCATTTTTAAATTAAATAGTTGAACTTTTAACCAAAAATTGAGTAGTTAAATTTTCATTTAAGAGAATTAATTCTCAGAAAAAAATGAATTTTCAACTAAAATTATGAATCAACTAAAAAAAAATTAACTGTTAAGATATTCGTTCAACTTTCAAACAAGGAGTTGAATTCTTGACGTAAACAGAAGAATTTTCGACGAAAAATGTAATATTTTATATTTAAAAAAAAAAAAAGATTTGAATTAAAAATAAAAACAGTTTTATTTAACCATCAAAAACGAATTTTCAACCAAATACTTTAATCATCAACTAAAACAGATTAACTTTCAACTGAACAGTTGCAGTTTTAAACAATAAAATTGATTTCCGACCAAAAAAGGCGAATTAACAGAAAAATACATAAATTTTCAACCAAATGGTTATATTTTCTACCAAATTGTTGAATTTTCAAGCCAAAAATACGGATTTTCTAAAATACAGATGAATTTTCAATAAAAAAGTTAATTTTCAACCGAAACAGATTAATGAAAGAGATGAATTTTTAATCCAAGAACATGAATGTTCAACCAAAAAAAAAGTAAAAAGATTAATTTTCTATCAAAAAAGACGAATTTTCAACCGAAATGGTGAATCTTCAACCAATACAATGAATGTAGTGGAATTTTTAAACTAAAAAATAGCCATTTTTTACCAAAAATGGATTTTCATTTAAGAGAATCAATTTTTAATTTAAAAAAAGAGAAACGAATTTTGTATCAAATAGTTGAATTTTTAAGGCAAAAAGGCGAATGTTCTACATAACAGTTGAATTTTTAACCCGCGAATATGAATTTTCAACACAGGAGGTAATTTTCAACCAATCAGTTAAATTTTCAACAACATGGTTAAATTTTCAGTTAAAAAAATTAATTTTTCACCGATAAAAACGAATTTTCAACAAAATACTTGAATCATCAGTTAAAACAGTTAAGTTTCAACCAAGCAGTTGCACTGTTAACCAAAAAATTGATTTCCTACCAAAAAAGACGAATTTTCAACCAAATAGTTAAATTTTCTACCAATTTTGTTGATTTTTTTAACTAGGCAGTTCCAGTTTTAACTTAAAAAGTTAAAATTTCTACAGAAAAAGGGAATTTTGAACAAAATAATTAAATTCTAAAAAGACTGTGAAGCCTGCGATAAAAAGATAGGAATTTTGATAATTTAATAACATCTTAAATAAACATTGAAGTTCATTTTTAATAATTTACAAATATTAGGTTAGAAAACTGGAAATTTTGCTTTCGAAATAAAATTAATTTTTGATTGCACACTTTTAAATTAAGACTACATATAAGTAAGTTTAATACTTGAAAAGTTCTATGAAACTAGTTTAACACTATTTTCAAATTTGAGGCACTATTTACGCTATTTTTGATTTCTGAAGTGAGCCCGAGGACTGTTTATGCCCATAAAGGCTGGAAATAAAACCTTTACAATTCTATTCCAGATCGAGGAATATAGCGACATCTTAACATTCATCGCCAAATCGTTAGACTTGGAATTCAAGTCTTAGTTTTTTAATTATGGCAAATGGTGATCTAGAAATTAAATAACGTCATTTGTTTAAAACAATTTTTCTACATTTCAAGTGTGGTAATCGACGTTGAATATTGAATATAAGTTTGTGTCATTTCGATAGACTTATAACTATGCAAAAGAATTTGTATGGTTTCATTACTATTACTACGTTTTTATTGATAATAAATAACAAAGTTACAATCTTCTCTTTACCATTTGTGTAGTCAAAAGAATTTATTTTCTCTTATCACTTTGGTTCTTTATTATTTAGGTAATTCATTATTTTATAAATTTATCAGAGGTTCGTTAAGTTTAAAAACTAGAATCTCGAAGTTAAAATAATTCAAGGATATCAAGAATATTCAGACGGAATTTTGACATTATGAAAGAGCAATTTATATTACGATAGAATAGAGACATTTAAGTATTCTTCATTTTATTAAAAAATAAAGACGTTTAGGTCCTTGTATATCCCCTACATGTTTGCATAGAACTTTTAAAATTCAAGGTCAAACCATCGACAGCTGAAATTTAGTGATTGTTAATTCTCTTTTGTTAAAATGCCTTCGGCTTTAACGAACGATGACGACAGACAGACACCGACGTAAACACTAGTTTTTCTGACTGAGTGGGCCTCAAAACTTCACATTTGATGGAATCCCCGAAAGTAATTTTTCACATAAAACCAATACCTTCTCATTAGGATGAGAATGTAAAAAACTTCAATTACACCATATAGCAGGAATACTATTACGTCCAATGAATGGTGCGAAGGAATAGCAAAAGTGATGACCAATTTGAGAATTTCAAGCCATTATTTCTGCAAGGGAGTTCAAAGTTTTGGAACCGTTGGTCTTCTCGATGAATTGATCGAAAAAATTTTCAAGGTAAATCTTCTGATTATTTTTAATGAAAGTATCTTAGCGATGATTGTTTTTAAATGCCAATGATTATAATTTGGATACAATTAGTGACAAATATGATTCCAAATTCAGAATGAGACGTATAAATCTTGAAAGTTTTCAGCTTTTGTAAATGTATAAATTTGAAATTATGGGATTACGAAGTTAGATAACGTTTAGTACGTTTCCTAATGATAAATTTGAGTAAACTTTGCGTATTTTGCCAAATATGGCCCTGCAGCGGTACACTTCAATAATAACCTTTTTTCTCAGCTTTTTCGCTTAAATGCGAACTGAATTAATAGAATCCAATAAAAAATCCAACTATTTTTGGTTGAAAGTTCATTCTTTTTTAATAAAAAGTCTACTATTATAATTTTGGTTCGGAATTTATCTCGTTTGGTTAAAAATTCTAGTATTTGGTTTAAAATTTAATTGTTTTATTGAAAGTGCAACTATTTTGTTAAAATGTCATCTTTTTTTTTGGTCACAAATTTAACTACTTGGTTGAAAGTTGAGCTACTTTGTTAAAAATTCATTTTTTGGGTTGAAGATTCATCTCTTTGGTTGAAAATGTAACTATTATGTGTTAACTATCATGTATTTCAACTATTTGGTTGAAAATTCGTCTTTTTTGATAGAAAATTAATCTTTTTGATGGAAAATTCAAATACTTGATTCAAAGTTAACCTCTTATTAAAAATCCATTTTTTGGTTCAAGATTGATCATTTTTGGTTAAAAGTTCACTTCTTTGGTTGAAAATTTGATTTTTTTGTTGAAAATTCGTTTCGTACTTGGTTCAAAGTTAATTTTATTAATTGAAAATTTAACCATTTCATTTTTGGTCGAAAATGTATCTCTTTTAGTAAAAAATTCAATTATTTGATTCTAAATTTATCTTTTTTAGTTAAAAATTTAATTATTTGTTTAAAAATTCGTCTTTTTTAGTAGAAAATCAATCTTTTTGGTTGAAAATTCAAACACTTGGTTGAAATTTGACCTCTTTTGTTGAAAATCCATTTTGTTGAAGACTGATCATTTTAGTTAAAAATTCTCTTTTTGGTTAAATATTTAACTTATATTTTGTTGACAATTCGTCTTTTTTTGTTGAGAATAAATTTTGTTGACTCAAAATGTAACTTCCATTTTTGGTTGAAAATTCAACTATTTGGTTCAAAAGTTATCTTTTTTAGTTGGAAAATCAACTATTTGGTTGAAAATTCGTATTTTTTGGTAAAAAATTAATCTTTTTGGTTCAAAATTCAAACAATTTGTTGAATGTTGACCTCTTTTGTTGAAAATCCATTTTTTGGTTTGAGATTCATCATTTTAGTTAAAAAATTCATCTGTTTAGTTGAAAATTTAGCTATCATGTTGAAAATTCGTTTTTTTTTGGTTGCGAAATAATTTTTGAAACTGAAAATTGAACATTTCCATTGTTGGTTGAAAATTCATTCTTTGTAAATTAAAAATTAAACTATATGGTAAAAAATGCATGCATTTTGTTGGAAATTCGCCTTTTCTTGTTGGATTTAAATGGTTGAAAAGTCGTTTTCCTTTTGTTGAAAACTAACTTTTTACGATTTTATTTTTGGTAAAAAACTGATCTTTTTTAGTTAGAAATTCAACTATTAGGTTGAAAACTTATCTTCCTTAATTGAAAATTAACTTTCTTGTTGAAAATTCATCATTACCGTTTTGAAAGTCATCTGTTTTCCAACAAATTCGACCTTTTAGCTTCAAAAGTTAATTCATTTGTTGAAAATTAATCTTTTTGGATAGAAAATAATTTATTTTTTATTTTTTCAGTAAGTTAAAAGTTCATTTATTTTGTTAAAAATTCGTCTTTTCGTAGAAAATTAATGTGCTTGGTTGAAAATTCATTTCTTTTGCTTGAAAGTTTAGCTATTTGGGTATTAATTAAACCTTTTGGTTAAAAATTAATTTTTTGCTTATGGACATTTGTCTTTTGTAGCTAAAAATTCTTCTCTTTTGGTAGAAAATCGTTATTGGTTAAAAATTATATTATTTTGATGTAAATGTTATATATTTTGACTTGAAATCTCACAAATTTAAAGCGTTTTATGTTGAATTCAATATGGTATCAACATTAATTTCATTAAAAAGAATTTATTTCCTCATTTTCGTGAAAAATCCTCTTATTTTCCCTGTTCTGAGAGTTTTTTTGGCTGTAAAGTCTGATACTTTAATATTTTTAATGATTTTTGATTGATTACCGAAGCTTCTAGCTCACCACACGGTTGCGTAGGCGTATGGCAACTGAACTTGCTGGGAAAAACCCATGGACATGATCAACAGTCGAAATCTTGGTATTTTCCATTGGAGATTCAGAGAAGAAAAATCTGTTAAAGAACGCTTACCATCATCGCAGGTTTGCAGGTGAGCCTTATTTATTTTCCAGAATTTATTTCCATTTTGTTTATTTATTTCTATTTTAGTTCTTCATTTTAAGCCTACATTTTCAACTGAAAGAATTTTTAAATTCAGTTTGGAAGGCTTAAATAATTAAAAATTAAAAGCACTTGAAATTGAAAATGTGGAATAAAAAGCGTTCTAAGTTGGTCATGTGTAAGTGTAAATTATTAGTTTTTAAAATTGAAGTGTAGTTCGAGTATTAAAAATTAACAATAATTGACTTTACCACATAATTCTGAATCTGTTGAAAATTAAACAATTTACAGAATTTAACACTAAATTTAAACTGTGTCAATCCGAAAGCCTTCGTAGTTAAACAAATATAAACGTCCGATCGTAAACTTATAAACTATTTTCAATATTTAAATGATTACAAATTAAATGATTCATAATTAAACTCTTTCAGTTAAAAAAATTTAAGAAAAGAACAAGTTTTTAATATTTAGCTGAATGTTTATGTATAAATAACAATTGAAAAATAATGAATTAACAAAAATTCGAGTAAGTTTTAGAAGATATTTAGAAGTTTTGAAAAGATTAAAAAATAATTTAAATCTTAAAAAGATTTTCGAAAATTTATAACAAAATGTAAATTTTTGAAGATTTCGAACAAAAAATTCAGAAGCATTTTGAAAGGTTTTGAAAATATACATTTTTTTTTAAGATTTCTAGGAAACTTGAAAATGATTTTTTCATTTTGAAAAATTAATTAAAAATTAATTTCAAGAGAATATTTAAGAAGATTTACAAAAATCGTCAAAAAAGAATTTGCAAGATTTTAAAGCAATTTTTTCAATTGTGCAGGATTTCAATAAAATTTGAGGAAAAATTCAAATAATGTTAAAGATATTAAGAAGTTTTAAAAAAATAATTTAAAATTTGAAAATAATTTTAAAAACTAAAATAAAATGTAGATTTTTGAATCTTTTGAAATCAAATTATGAAGATTTTCAAGGATTTTGAAAGGTTCCAAGATAGTAAAATATTTTCCTTAAGATTTCTGCGAAAATTTTAAATAATTTTTCATTTTGAAAAAATTATTTTAAGAAAATATTTCAAAATAATTTGAAGAAAAATTTGATCTGTAAATTAATAACAATTGAACAATTTTATTTTTAAAAACTAATTCCTAACACAGAAAATTCAAATTATAAATGATTATTTAATAATAAAGGCAACAATAAATTCTGTTCTTAACCAAATGTTTAAAAAAAATTTTGATCAAAGAGAAAGTTTTAATTGTAAATGTTTTTTAATATTGGGAAATAATTATACTCTTAACATTTGCTACTAAACTATAATTCGATAAAAAATAATAATAAAATAATTTAAAACTTGAAAAGATTAAAAAATGTTTTAAAAAAATATTTATATAACCTCAAAAACAAATAAACATAAAAAATAAATAGTTATTCGAAATTGTTATTTTGTATTCAAAATGATTTGTCTCGTCAAATCGAAAAACTAAACGCGTGCCTGGCGTGCGATTAATGATGCTAGTAATAGAAATTTTTCCTTAAGATTTCCGATATTTAAAAATTCTAATGATTATAATTTTGACCCAATTAATGATGGACATGATACCAATTTCGAAATTGCAAAATCTAAACCTATAATTATTTCTCGTCAAAATTATTTTATTTTTTAGTAATACTTTCTCTTAATTATTTTAGCTTTATAATTCTTTAAAAACTGGAAGCACTATGATCGTTAGGAATGGAATTGGTTGCCATTCGAATTCTGCAGGAGGTGTTTAACACGCATAGGTCAGTACTTTTATTTGAAAATCAAATAAAATTTTTGGGTAATTCTTTAAAGAAAATTGATTATCTAATATTAACAACCGTCAGATTCAATGATTATAAATAGGATCCAATTAATGACGAATGTGATTCTGAACTCTGTATGATATGTCTATAAGAATTGCTATGATTGATTTTAAAAAATCTAGATATTTATATTTAATTCGAAATTTATAATTTTCAGTCAGAGATGCCAGTTCGAATAATTTCGCCTTCAAGCAACGAAATCTGTAGGTAAATATTAATTATCTTGAAGAATCATTATTTTGATTTAAACCATTTTTTTTAAATTGCTATGATTATAACTTGGATCCAATTAATGATGGACATGATTCCAAATTCGAAATGAGAAAATTTAAATCTATAATTATTTATTGTCAACATTATTTCATTGTTTAGTAATGTATTCTCTTAATTATTTTAGCTTTATAATTCTTCAAAAACTGGAAGCACTGCCACGATTAGGAATTGAATCGGTAGCCATTCAAATTCTGAAGAAGTTGGTGCACAAGCGTAGGTCAGTACTTTTGTTTTAAAATCAAATAACATTTTGTGGTAATTCTTGCAAAATTGATTAGCTAATATAAACAATAGTCAGATTTAACGATTATAATTAGGATCCAATTAATGACGAATGTGATTCTGAATTTTGTATGATATGTCTATAAGAATTGCTATGATTGATTTTAAAAAATCTGGATATTTATATTGAATTCGAAATTTATAATTTTTAGTCAGAGAAGCTGGTTCTAATAACATCGCCTTCAAGCAACGAAATTTGTAGGTAAATATTATTTGTCTTGAATCATTATTTTGATTTAAACTATTTTTTTTTAATTACTATCATTATAACTTGGATCCAATTAATGATGGACATGATTCCAAATTCGAAATGAGAAAATCTAAACCTATAATTATTTAGGCCAAAATTGTTATATTGTTTAGTAATATATTCTCTTAATTATTTTAGCTTTATAATTCTTCAAAAACTGGAAGCACTGCGATAATTAGGAATGGAATCGGTAGCCATTCGAATTCTGAAGAAGGTGTTGTACAAGAATAGGTCAGTACTTTTGATTTAAAATCAAATGTTTTTTGATAATTCTTAAAAAATTGATTATCTAATATTAACAACCGTCAAATTTAATGATTATAACTAGGATCCAATTAATGACGAATGTGATTCTGAATTCTGTATGATATGTCTATAAGAATTACTATAATTAATTTTTAAAAATCTGGACATTTATCTTTAATTCGAAATTTATAATTTTCAGTCAGAGAAGCCAGTGCGAATAATTTTGCCTTCAAGCAGCGAAATTTGTAGGTAAATATTATTTGTCTTGAATCATTATTTTGCTTTAAACCATTTTTAAAGAAATTGCTATGATTATAACTTGGATCCAATTGATGATGGACATGATTCCAAATTCGAAATGAGAAAATCTAAAGCTATAATTGTTTAGTTTAAAAATTGTTATATTGTTTAGTAATATATTCTCTTAATTATTTTAGCTTTATAATTCTTCAAAAACTGGAAGCACTGCGATAATTAGGAATGGAATCGGTAGCCATTCAAATTCTGAAGAAGGTGTTGTACAAGAATAGGTCAGTACTTTTGTTTTCAAATCAAGTATCATTTTTTGATAATTCTTGCAAAATTGATTATCTAATATTAACAACCGTCAGATTTAATGATTATAAATAGGATCCAATTAATGACGAATGTGATTCTTAATTCTGTATGATATGTCTATAAGAATTGCTATGATTGATTTAAAAAAATCTGGATATTTATATTTAATTCAAAATTTATCATTTTTAGTCAGAGAAGCCAGTTCGAATAATTTCACCTTCAAGCAACGAAATTTACAGGTAAATATTATTTGTCTTGAAGAATCATTATTTTGATTCAAATCATTTTTTTAAATTGCTATGATTATAACTTGGATCCAATTAATGATGGACATGATTCCAAATTCGAAATGATAAAATCTAATGCTATTATTATTTGTTGTCAAAATTATTTTATTGTTTAATAATATATTCTCTTAATTATTTTAGCTTTATAATTCTTCAGAAACTGGAAGCACTGCGATAATTAGGAATGGAATCGGTAGCCATTCGAATTCCGAAGGTGTTGTACAAGAATAGGTCAGTACTTTTGAATTAAAATCAAATATCATTTTTTGGTAATTCTTAAAAAAATGATTATCTAATATTAGCAACCGTCAGATTTAATGATTATAATTAGGATCCAATTAATGACGAATGTGATTCTGAATTCTGTATGATATATGGCTATAAGAATGGCTATGATTGATTTAAAAAATCTATACATTTATCTTTAATTCGAAATTTATCATTTCTAGTTGGGAAAGCTGGTTCGAATAATATCCGCTTCAAGCACCGAAATTTGGAGGTAAATATTATTTCAAGGAATTTTTTCGAGAGCCTGCTTAATTTTTGTTTTAATTGAAATATAAAATTGAACAACAATGATTCGTTTTTGTTTTGGTTTAAAATTAGTTTTTTCCATTGAAAATTTAACTATTTTTTATTTTAAATCTGATCGCTTTAGTTGAAAATTCAACTGTCTGCATGAAAATTCATGTTTTTTGTTGAAAATTCGTTCTTTTTGGTAGAAAATTAATCTTCATGGTTGAACATTCATCTTTTTGCTTGAAAATTCAACAGTTTGTTTGCAATTTTTTCTCTCTTTTGACTGAAAAATAAAAATCTCTTTTGGTTGAAAGATCCACTTCTTGATTGAAGATTGATCATTTAAACTGAACATTCATCTCTTTGGTAGAAAAATGAGAAATTTGCTTAAATATAGCTGAAAATGTTAGGTTTCCATTTGTGGTTGAAAATTGATCTTTTTTAGTTTAAAATTCAACTATTTGGTTCAAAAATGCTTTTTTTTTAGGTGAAAATTCAACCATTCCGTTGAAAATTCATGTATTTTGTTGAAAAATCGTCCTTTTGATAAAGAGTTAATCTTCTTGTTTTAAAATGAATCTTCTTGTTTAAAAATTCTTCTTCTGTGAAAATTTATCTTTTTGGTTTAAAATTAAATTATTCACGTTAAAAATTCAACTTTTTTATTTTTAATTCAACTACACATTGGAGTTGAAGATTCATAATTTTTAGTTGAAAATTCATCAGTTGGATTCAAAATTAATTTTTTTAACTGATAATTTATCTATTCCATTTTTGGTTGAAAACTGATCTTTTTTAGTTAAAAATTCAACTATTTAGTTGAAAATTTGTCCTTTTTAGTTCAAAATTCATATATTTTCATGAAATTTCTTTTTCGTAGAGAATTAATCTTTCTGTTCGAAAATTCAACTATTTTGTTTAAAATTCATCTATCTTGTTGAAAATGCAATATTTTTTCTTGAAAACATAGGAAGTTGAAGCGGTTTAAATTATATTTTGTATAGTACACACATAAATTTTACCTAAGTAATCACAGCATTTTAAACAAAAGTTTATAGAATAAAAATGTGAATTATTATTCAATTTCATGGAGTTTAGGGACGAATTCAAAAAATGATTTAATTATGCTTTTAGTATTATTTAATTATTTGATGGTGCAATATATTTTAGAATATATTGTAATATAGTTTCTCAAAGCTTTCTAAATGAAAAATTATTAATTGAATCCCTAAAAGTTGAAAAAAAGATTACTTATAATAAACTCGCGTAACTGTATATGTATTTCGAGTCGATTGTTTTAAAAATTAAAAATATTTGAATGGCTCCTTACTATAAAAAATTATACCTGGAAAAATTTAAGATACCTGGAGAAAACCTGGAATTGTCAGGGAATTTTTTCCAGGATTTTTGTAGACACCCCGTCATAATTTTTATTTAAACAATTTTTTTGTAAATTGCTATGATTATATCTTGGATCCAATTAATGATGGAAATGATTCCAAATTCGAAATGACAAAATCTAAACCTATTATTATTTGTTGTAAACATTATTTTATTGTTTAATAATATATTCTCTTCATTATTTTAGCTCCATATTCCTTCAAAAACTATAGAAGCTCTGCGATCGTTAAGAATGGAATCGGTCGCCATTTGAATTCTGCAGGAGGTGGTGCACAAGCGTAGGTCAGTACTTTTGTTTTAAAATCAAGTAATAACATTTTTTGGTAATTCTTGCAAAATTTATTATCTAATATTAACAACCGTCAGATTTAATGATTATAATTAGGATCCAATTAATGACGAATGTGATTCTGAACTCTGTATGATATATGTCTATAAGAATCGCTATGATTGATTTTAAGAAATGTAGATATTTATATATAATTCGAAATTTATAATTTTTAGTCAGAGAAGCCAGTTCGAATAATTTCGCCTTCAAGCAACGAAAATTTACAGGTAAATATTATTTGTCTTGAAGAATCATTATTTTCATTTAAACCATTTTTTTTTTAAATTGCTATGATTATAACTTGGATCCAATTAATGATGGACATGATTCCAAATTCGAAATGATAAAATCTAATGCTATTATTATTTGTTTTCAAAATTATTTTATTGTTTAATAATATATTCTCTTAATTATTTTAGCTTTATAATTCTTCAGAAACTGGAAGCACTGCGATCATTAGGAATGGAATCGGTAGCCATTCGAATTCTGAAGGTGTTGTACAAGAATAGGTCAGTACTTTTGATTTAAAATCAAATATCATTTTTTGGTAATTCTTGCAAAATTGATTATCTAATATTAACAACCGTCAGATTCAATGATTATAATTAGGATCCAATTAATGACGAATGTGATTCTCAATTCTGTATGAAATACATCTATAAGAATTGCTATAATTAATTTTTAAAAATCTGGACATTTATCTTTAATTCGAAATTTATCGTTTCTAGTTGGAAAAGCCGTTTCGAGTAATATTGCTTTCAAACAACGAAATTTCGAGGTAAATATTATGTGTCTTGGCAAATCATTTAGAGTGTCTATTATACTTGAAAAACCTACAAAACGTGGAATTGTCAGGTCATTTTTATATACCTGGAAAAACCTGGAAATGTCAGGGCATTTTTCGAGAGCGTGGTAATTTTTTTTTCAAATTGCAATATAAAATTGAATAATAATGATTTGTTTTTGTTTGAAATTCATTTTTTTAACTGTAAATTTAATTTTTTTGCTTGAAAATTGTTTGTTTTAGTTGAAAATTCATGTATTTTGTTGGAAATTTGTTCTTTTTGGTAGAAAATTAATCTTCATGGTTGAAAATTCATCTTTTTAGTTGAAAATTCAACAGTTCGTTTGCAATTTTTTCTATGAATTGACTGAAAAATCAATTTAACTCATGTTGAAAAGTCGTCTTTTTAGTTGAATTCAACTGTTTTTGATTAAATATCAAAATCTTTTTTGGTTGAAATATCAACTGCTTGGTTGAAGATTCACCATTTTAATTGAAAATTCATTTATTTATTCAAAATTGAGCTATTTTTTTGAAAATTCGTTTTTTTTAAATTGTGTTTTTTTAAATGAAAATATAACTACTATTCAAATGGAATATTCCATCATTTTAGTTGAAAATTCATCTCTTCGGCTGAAGATTCATTTTTTGACTGAAAATTTAACTTCAATTTTTGGTTGAAAATTTATCTTTTTTAGTTAAAAATTCATCTTTTGTGGTAGACATTAATCTTCTTGGTTAAAAATTCATATCTTTGATTGTAACTTCAACTATTCCATTCAATGATTCATAATTTTATTTGAAAATGCATCAGTTTGATTTTAAATTACTTTTTTAACTAAGATTTAATTATTCCATTTTTTGATCAAAATTAATCTTTTTTAGTTCAAAATTCAACTATTTGGTTGAAAAATTGTCTTTTTGAGTTGCATTTTATTGAAAAATTTAATTTTTTTGTAGAGACTTAATCTTCTTTTTTGAAAATTGATCTTCTTCTTTGAAAATTCATCTTTTTGGTTGAAAATTCAACTATTTGCTTAAAAATTCATCTATCTTGTTGAAAATGCAATATTTGTACTTGAAATGTTAGGAATTTGAAGTTTAAATTGAATTTAATATAGTACCCACATTAATTTTATCTAAATATGCACTGCATTTTAAGTATAAGAAAATAAAATAAAAATTTCTATGAATTATTATTCAAATTCATATTCCGCGTCGATTGTTTCAAAAAATACGAAATTGTCTGGGAATTTTTCGCTAGGATTTGAGTAGACACCCGGTCATTATTTTGATTTGAACCCTTTCTTAAAAAATTACTATGATTATAACTTGGATCCAATTAATGATGGACATGATTCCAAATTCGAAATGACAAAATCAAAACCTATAATTATTTAGTCTCAAAATTGTTATATTGTTTATTAATATATTCTCTTAATTATTCTAGCTTTATAATTTTTCAAAAACTGGAAGCACTGCGATAATTAGGAATGGAATCGGTAACCATTCAAATTCTGATGAAGCTGGTGCACAAGCGTAGGTCAGTACTTTTGTTTTAAAATCAGATAACATTTTTTTGATCATTGCTTGCAAAATTGATTATCTAATATTAACAACCGTCAGATTTAATGATTATAAATAGGATCCAATTAATGACGAATGTGATTCTGAATTCTGTATGAAATATACCTATAAGAATTGCTATAATTAATTTTTAAAAATCTGGACATTTATCTTTAATTCGAAATTTATCGTTTCTAGTTGGAAAATCCGGTTCGAGTAATATCGCTTTCAAACAACGAAATTTCGAGGTAAATATTATGTGTCTTGGCAAATCATTCAGAGTGTCTATTATACTTGGAAAACCTAGAAAACGTGGAATTGTCAGGTCATTTTTATATACCTGGAAAAACCTGGAAATGTCAGAGAATTTTTCGAGAGCGTGCTAATTTTTTTGTTTAAATTACAGTATAAAATTGAATAACAATGATTTGTTTTTGTTTGAAATTCATTTTTTTAACTGTAAATTTAATATATTTTTTTTTTGAAAATTGTTTGTTTTAGTTGAAAATTCATGTATTTTGTTGCAAATTTGTTCTTTTTGTTAGAAAATTAATCTTCATGGTTGAAAATTCATCCTTTTAGTTGAAAATTCAACAGTTCGTTTGCAATTTGTTCTATGAATTGACTGAAAAATAAATTTAACTCATGTTGAAAAGTCGTCTTTTTGCTTGAATTCAACTGTTTTTGATTGAACATCAAAATCTTTTTTGGTTGAAATATCAACTGCTTGGTTGAAGATTCACCATTTTAATTAAAAATTCATCTATTTGGTTGAAAAATTAGCTATTTTCTTGAAAATTCGTTTTTTTATTATGTTTTTTAAAATGAAAATATAACTTCTATTCAAATTGAACATTCCACAATTTTAGTTGAAAACTCATCTCTTCGGCTGAAGATTAATTTTTTAACTGAAAATTTAACTATTCAATTTTCGGTTGAAAATTTATCTTCTTTAGTTAAAAATTCATGTATTTTGTTCAAAATTCATGTTTTTAATTGAAAATTCAACTATACCTATTGAAGATTCATCGTTTTATTTGAAAATGCATCAGTTTGATTTTAAATTAATTTTTTAACTCAGATTTAATTATTCCATTTTTGGATCGAAATTGATCTTTTTTAGTTCAAAATTCAACTATTTGGTTGAAAATTTGTCTTTTTGAGTTGAAAATTCATGTATTTTGTTGAAAATGCAATATTTGTACTTGCAATGTTAGGCATTTGAAGTTGTTTAAATTGAATTTAATATAGTACCCACATTAATTTTATCTAAATATGCACTGCATTTTAAGTATAAGAAAATAAAATAAAAATTTCTATGAATTATTTTTCAAATTCATATTCCGAGTCGATTGTTTAAAAAAATACGAAATTGTCTGGGAATTTTTTGCTAGGATTTGAGTAGACACCCGGTCATTATTTTTCTTTAAACCATTTTTTTTTAATTGCTATGATTATAACTTGGATCCAATTAATGATGAACATGATTCCGAATTAAAAATGAGAAAGTTTAAACCTATAATTATTTATTTTTCAAAATTATTTCATTCTTTAGTAATATATTCTTTTAATTATTTCAGCTTTATAATTCTTCAAAAACTGGAAACTCTGCGACGATTAGGAATTGAATCGTTAGCCATTCAAATTCTGAAGAAGTTGGTGCACAAGCGTAGGTCAGTACTTTTGTTTAAAAATAAAATAACATTTTTTGGTAATTCTTGCAAAATTGATTATCTAATATTAACAACCGTCAGATTTAATGATTATAATTAGGATCCAATTAATGACGAATGTGATTCTGAATTCTGTATGATATATATCTATAAAAATTGCTATGATTAATTTGTTTTTAAATCTAGACATTCATCTTTAATTCGAAGTTTATCATTTCTAGTTGGAAAAACTGGTTCAAATAAAATCGTCTTTAAGCAGCGAAATTTGAAGGTAAATATTATTTGTCTTGAGGAATCATTATTTTAATGTAAACAAATTTTTTTTTAATTGCGATGATTATATCTTGGATCCAATTAATGATGAACATGATTCTAAATTCGAAATGACAAAATCTAAACTTAAAATAATTGTTCCTAAAATTTCTTTTATAGTTTAATAATATATTATCTTCATCATTTCTTTAGGTAGATGTAACTTCAAAAACTGGAAGTAGTGCCAAGCTGTGAATTGATTCCTCAAAAAATCGAATTCTTTAAAAAGATAAATCAACACACAGATAGGTAATTATTTTTTTTTAGCCCAATTAACAATTTTTAAAGTTAACCTAGTCGATTTTGGAAACTTTGTCTGCCTAATATTATTCAGGATGTTTACCTGAATGGGAAAACCGGGAAATGACCGGGAATTTGAATTGGATTGAAATTAATATGCATATTAAAAGCCGTTTAATGTATTTTATGACTCTAATTCTGAGTTAGGAAAGGAAATTTGATAAATAATCATAATTCTCGCTGGCAATAGGGAATTTTCTAAAAGTATTAAAATTCTCAGTTGGGATAGAGGATTTAAGCAAACAATTATAATTTCGACTTTGAGACAGGGAATTTTTCAAAAGATTTATACTCGTAAATTTTGTAAATAAATATAATTCTGACGTGAATAGAATTTTTTGGTAATTAATTTAATTGTTACTTGCTATAGGGAATTTTCTAAAAGAAATATAACTCTTGGTTCCAAATCAGAATTTGTTTGAATGTAAGAATTTTTTTTTTTGCAATTAAAAATTTAATAGAATTAAAAAATTTTCTCTTCCAAATTTTAGAAAAAGGGAGTTCTGTTTGTAACTAACTAAGAGTTATTATTTGACAAAGAATTTTGGACATGGACAGGGAATTTTGGAAAATAATTTGCATGCTGACTTAGAAGAAAAATAATTTAAAAAAAATCCCTTTTCATATTTAGAATTATAATTCTTTTACAAAATTCTCTGTTGAAAATCAGAATTGTAATTATTCTTATGATCAAAAATTATCTAATGTTCCAACTCAGAATTATAATTTTGTTCACCTATTCCTGTTATGGTTAAAAAGAGATCTTTTTTAGCTGAAAATTCATGTATTTTGTTTAAGTCTTATTTTTTGGTAGAAAATTAATCTTCTCAGTTGAAAATTAATCTTTTTGGTTGTAATTCAACTATACCTGGTTGATAGTTGAACTACCGTAATAAAAACTCATTCTTTTTTTAAGATTCATCTCTTTGGTTGAAAATGCATCTTTTTTATTTAAAATTCAACTATTCCAGTTGAAGATTCATCAGTTTGGTTGAAAATTAGTTTCTTCAACTGAAAATTTAACTATTCCTTTTTTTTATTGAAAATTTACGTTTTTTTAGTTGAAAATTCAACTATTTGGTTAAAAATTCATGCATTTTCTTAAAAATTAGTCTTTTTTTGTAGAAAATTAATCTTCTTCATTTAAAATTCATTTTTTGGTTCAAAATTCAACTCTACTTGGTTAAAGGTCTAATTATTTTGTTAAACATTCTTTTTTGTTTATTGATTCATCTCTTAGGTTGTAAATTGAACTATTTGGTTGAAAGTGGAACTACTTTGTCAAAAATTAATTTTATTGGTTGATGATTCATCATTTCAGTTAAAAATCCATCTCTTCAGTTGAACAATTAACTATTTGATTCGAAATTCGTCTTTTTTGGTTGAATCCTTTTAACTGAAAATTGATATTCCTTTATGGTTATAAATTGATCCTTTTTGTAATCCTTTTAGTTAAAAATTCATGTATATTCTTATTGAATCTTTTACTATTCTAGCAGAAGATTCATAATTTTAGTTGAACATTCGTAATTTTTGTTTAAAACTCAGTTATTTCAGTAGAAGATTCATCATTTTAGTTGAAAATTCTTCAGTTCGTACGAAAATTCAACTATTATGTTGAAAAATCGTTTGTTTTTTTGTTGGAAATTTATTTTTTTCCAATTGAAAATTCAACTGTTCCATTTTGTATGAAAATTGATCTTTTTTAGTTAAAAAGTTAACTATTTGGTTATAAATTCATGAATTTTCTTGAAAATTCATCTTTTTTGGTAGAAAATTAATCTTTTTGATTGAAAATTCATTTTTTTGGTCAAAATTCAACTGTACTTTGTTGAAGGTCTAACTATTTTCTTAAAAATTCACTTTATTGGTTGAAGATTCATCATTTCAGTTGAAATTTCACTTCTTTATTTGAAATACCGCTGCGAAGTACTATGGATATATTCACTATGGGTGTATTTATTTGTGCTCAGTTTATAAGAATTTTTCTTCCTCATAGGTATCAAATGGATTTTCTTCCTCATAGAGGGAGGTTTTTCTCTAACAAAAGAAAAAATGGATACTTTCAATATTTTTCAAGCTTACGTTTCTGTCATACCGAAAATCTTATTTTCAGAAAATCAAAGAGCCCACCAAAATGTCAATCGACGTGTCCTGTTACAATGAACAATGTAACTTTTTTTTAACTTTCTGAGTCGCTATTGATTAATCAAAAATGTTCATCGAAAGTTCGTCAATAGATCAAATCATGCGTCTTGAAGACGCGAACAATATTACATACAATGCAGTACTGTTATATTCCTAATATAGAAAAAAAACCTCTTATAAAGAAGGTAAATAATTTTGTTACAAAATTATAAACGATATTGGTAATTTATGGTAGGTCATGAAAGGTTCTTCAATTGGGCAGTCGATACGTCTCGAAGACGCGAACAAATATATCATACACATTACTGTTGTATTCCCAATATTAAAAAAAGTTTTCCTCGTATCAAGAAGATGAACAATATATTTGTTTAATTTATAAATCAGCATCGCTAGGTCATCAGATGTCATGGAAGGTACGTCAATAGATCATTCGACGAGTCCCGAAGACGCGAACAAACATGTCAGATACAGTACTGTAGTATTTCTAATAAGAGACAAAGTTTTTCTCATAGAAAAAACTGGGGTTTCTATTAGAACCAATTTAGGTTCCTAAGGAGCTGCAACAAAAAGGAACCCCTCTTGCTGACAAGGAACCTAAAACAATGATTAGTTCCAAAGCAACCACCATTTGGACCTCCAAAGCAACCCTATTTCAATAGAGACAAGAACCTATTTTTCGCTTTGCGCACTTCGATATTTTCTCTAGTAATAAATAACGCAACTTTTACTTTAAGGCACACATGTAATAGAACTATCGCAATTAGAATAGATATAATGACTTGATAAATATCATTTGCAGGTTATGTAGCAAATTTGTAGACATAAAGGTGTATTCATATGCAAAAAAAACTTTTCGTCTTGAGTCATCGGTCGATAACTGTAAATGGATCCCTAACTTGTCAACTCCACTTTGCAAGCTGTTAGTTTGTGAATGCGCCGTCATGTTGTTCTGATTCCAGGCTCCAATGGAACCCTTCTGCGTCTTTACAGGTTTCTCTTGGAGCTTAAGTTATAAAAGACACCAACTTTTATTTAAGTTGCAACTGCAGTGAACCTTCAATTTTTTCTGTACTCATATAAACGGAATACACCAATTTCTTTGAAACTTTGTAAATTGACACTGGTGAGTCAAAAAGGTTCAGGAATAGGTCGATTGATGTGTCTCGAAGATGCGAACAAATACAATAGATACATTATTGTTGTATTTTGAATATCAAAAAAGTTTTTCTCATATAAATAGAGTAAAACAGTTTTTTGAAGCTTCATAAAGCTTTACTGGTAGGTCATAAAAGTTTCAACAATAGGTCAATCGATGCGTCTCGAAGACGCGAACGAATACACTGCATATAGCATTGTTGTCATTTGAATGTCAAGAAAGTTTTTCTTCATATAAACAGAATAAAACCTTTTTTAGAAGCTTCATAAATCGATTCTGGTAGGTCAAAAGTTTCAACAATAGGTCAATCGATGCATCTCGAAAACGCGAACGAATACACTAGATATCGTATTGTTGTATTTTGAATATCAAAAAAGTTTTTCTCATATGAACAGAATAAAACATTTTTTTGAAACTTCATAAATCGGTACTGGTGAGTCATAAAAGATTCAGCAATAGGTCAACGGATGCGTATCAAGGAAGCGAGCAAATACACTGCATATAGTATTGTTGTCATTTGAATGTCAAGACAGTTTTTCTTTACATAAACAGTATAAAACCTTTTTTAGAAGCTTCATGAATCGGTTCTGGTGGTTAATAAAAGGTTCAGCAATAGGCCGATCGAAGCAGCTCGAAGACGCGAACAAATACACTAGATATAGTATTGTTGTTATTCTAATATCAAGGAAGTTTTTTTTTTATTAACAGAATAAAACATTTTTTTGAAACTTCATAAATCGATACTGGTAGGTCATAAAAGGTTCTGCAATAGGTCGATCGAAGCATCTCGAAGACGCGAACAAATACACTACATATATAGTATTGTTGTCATTTGAATATTAGTCAAGGTTTTCTTATAGAAACAAAATGGTACATAAATTTTGTTGAAACCTCATAAATCGTTACTGGTGGGTCATAAAAGGTTCTTCAATAGGTCGATCGATGCGTCTCGAAGACGCGAACAAATACACTACATATAGTATTGTTGTCATTTGAATGTCAAAAAAGTTCTTCTCATATAGACAGTATAAAACATTTGTTTGAAACTTCATAAATCGGTACTGGTGGGTCATAAAAGTTTCAGCAATAGGCCGATCGAAGCATCTCGAAGACGCGAACAAATACACTAGATATAGTATTGTTGCCATTCTAATATCAAGTATGTTTTTTTGTTATAAACCGAAAAAAACATTTTTTTGAAACTTCATAAATCATTACTGGTAGGTCATAAAAGTTTCAACAATAGGTCAATCGATGCGTCTCGAAGACACGAACAAATACACTACATATAGTATTGTTGTCATTTGAATAGTAGTCAAGTTTTTCTTATAGAAACAAAGTGGTACATACATTTTTTTGAAACCTCATAAATCGGTACTGTTCGGTCATGAAAGGTTCACCAATAGGTCAATCGATGCGTCTCAAGGATGCGAACAAATACACTACATAGAGTAATGTTGTCATTTGAATATCAAGAATGTTTTTCTTATATAAACAGAATAAAACATTTTGTTGAAACTTCATAAATCGGTACTGGTGGGTCATAAAAGGTTCAGCAATAGGTCGATCAATACGTCTCGAAGATACGAACAAATACACTAGATGTCGTATTGTTGTATTTTGAATATCATAAAAAATTTTCTCATATTAACAAGGTAAAATTATTTTTTCAATCTCTAAACGAAAAAAAAATCTAAATGGTCGATCTACACTGTAAAAAAAGTTGGTGTAATTTTACATCGTACCACGATGGAAATTATTTGACCTGCGTGCGACGATGTAAATTTACACACTTTTGTAAAAAAAAATGCAGGACGTAAATTGTCAGAACCAGCCCTATCCGACTTCCAAGCTTTTGCATGGATGGCATCCGTAATTATATACTTCCAAGTGGTAGTACCAAAAAGATCCGACAGAGAGCGCCACTACTGCCTCTACACAGTTTAACAGTATCTGTTATGGGATAATAATGTGAATAACTAAAATAATGTTTTTTTTTTACTACAAAATAAATGTTGAATCTATTACAATAGATTCATAGACTTTCAATAATAATTTCTACGAAAAAAATCAGAGGAAATAGTAATAGCGATAGAGAAAATAGTTAAAAATACATATGGTTTTCCACACAGTGTCAAAGTATTATAAAGATTGAATTATTAACAATTAATAATAATGTAACCTGACGGAATAATTCACCTGGAAATATAATTTCAAAATTAATTTACATAATTAAAAAATAATTGATGGTTAGTAATATTAAGTGATACATGTTGTACTTAGACAAATAGATGTAATTGTTTTTAAAAAGGTGTTTTAAATTTGTAGGTAGCAAAAATAATTTATTGGTGATAATCTTATTTTTGTTGATAAATAACATCGATAAAATTACTATATTATTTGCAACAATATTATAACTAATCAATCACATTGATAACAAATTATAATTTTTTATGTTTCATTCTTTACCGTAGCAAATATGCAGTGAATTATCAATTCATTTTAAAATTAACAGCATTGTTTTAGATAGTAAAATCACATTCGATAAATTTGTAGATATTTTTTTGGTTGAACAACTTTTGTCTTTTCATTTTCTTCGTCTCTTGTGTCGTTTTTCCAAAAATTTAATTCTTTTATTTATAATCTTACTTTTTACGATTAAAAGAAAATTTACTGGCCCTATCTAAAAATTACTAATAACAAATTTGTAAATTCATTTTGGTGGAACAACTTTTGTCTATTAATTTTTTTTTCGTACCTTGGGTCGTTTTTCAAAAAAAAAAAAATTAGTTTGAATGTTATTTTTTACGATTAAAACAAAAACTACCCGTCCTATCAAAAAATTATTGAGGACAAATTTAATGAGTTTTCATTCTTTTTTGGAAAAGCAACTTTTTTCTATTCATTTTTTTAATAAATGTCGTTTTTCCAAAAATTTAATTTTTTTATTGTGAATATTATTTTTTACGATTAAAACAAAAACTACGCATCCTATCAAGAAATGAATGGTACCAAATTTGTAGATATTTCTTGGGTGCATAATTTTTGTCTCTTCATATTTCTTCGTATCTTGTACAGTTGGATGGCAAAATGGAATTTTTGATTTTTTCTGTGACATCAAAATTTGAATTTTCGATTTTTCATGAAAATTCAAAAAGTTGTTATGATAATCTTATCTTAATTTGATAAACCAAATTTTTTCTTCTCTTGACTTTTTTCATATCGTGCGTTGCTTGGCTT
>CAKNYM010050892.1:168726-179729 GCA_932195095.1 Andricus curvator
TTGAAAATGTTGTAACTCTGATAATTTTCCTTTTATCGAAAAAAGTCATAAGGATAAATTGTTCAAGTTTCCGAATACTACGAATAGCCGTACATAGAATTTTTAAACCTATAAAAAAATGGTCTAAAAAAATTTGAAAATGCACAATCCAATCCGAGTATTTTTTCAAAAGTTATCCGATATACAGACAATGACAACAACGACAACGACAGACACCGACGTAAAAACAATTTTTTCTGACTTAGGGGGCCTCAAAACATCGACATTTGATGGAATCCGCGAAAGCCATTTTTCGCATAAAACCAATACTTTCTCATTATGATGACAATTTAAAAACATGTTTTTTTTTTCATTAAATGATAATAATTTCAAGAAATATACATGCTAAAAATTTGAAAAAAATTATTGCTCCGTTAAGATTGTAACTAAATTGTAACTGAAATTGTTAATACAGTTAAAAATAATTATTGCATCAAAAAATGATAGTTTGAAAAAATCCTTTTACCGCAATATTCATTTGATTTTTAAATAATAAAAATATCTAGTTCTGCACTGCAACCTTTCAAAATTTATTATTGCAGCTCGCAATATGCGTGGACAGGCATTTTAGTTACAGTTGGATTTTTTTACCAAACATTGTATTTTGCCAACAAAAAGATTGAGGAAAAAAATAATTATTATTTTTGTTCATATTAAACTGAATCTTCTAAATCAATGTTTTGACATTTTTTGTTTTGACCGTAAAATGATGGCACTTTTCTTTATTAGGGACATCGTACCCCGAATCACAATTCGGTACGATACACCTGTGTCCAACCATTTTCAGTTTGCAAAAACTTCCACTAAGTATTTAGAAACAATATTGTACATGTCACATCACTTAACTATTGTCAATAAAAAATAATTTTAATACTAAATATTACTATTCAATAAGAGCCCATAACAGATACTGTTAAACTGTGTAGAGGCAGTAGTGGCGCTCTCTGTCGGTTTTTTTTGGTACTACCACTTGGAAGTATATATTTACGGATATCATTTCATGGAGTCGGATAGGGCTGGTCAGAACCACATTTCAATTTTTAGGTTATGTTCGTGAGGTTATAAATTTTCAAACACTGTATCAGGATAAATAAAGCGCATATTACTATTCTCAGGTATCGTTTTGAATAAAAAAGACATATTTTTTTTATTCACATAGAACTCATCACTATTAGAGCAATATTAGAGGCTCTGAGACGTAATTTTATGATAAAGTCCAAAGCGCCATGTCTTTCTGTCAGTTTGTCGATGGGTTGTCGATTTATGTCCTGTTTGTAATTTCTCAGAATGCCAAGACGTAACAATACTACCCGTGTGTGAAATTATGTTAGATACTGCAACTTTACCAAAAAAAGTGTTAATTTATAAGCATATTTAAATTTATTCACTAACGTAAATTGACTACGTGCCACGCTGATCAAATAATTTCCATCGTCAGACATAGTAAATTTACATCGGACAGTTATTTCATACTGTTCCATGGTAGTAGGGGAGCCCAGCGTGCTAAATGTGTTTTTTCTCCCACCCTTTGAAGACTTAAGGAATCGTGAAGATGATATATTAAAAAGAAAAAAAGTTTATATGATGTGTACCCTTTTAGTGGTGGGGGGAGCGTGTATAAATTTTCAAAAATGTAAAAAAAAGTAGTTAGAAAAAAATTCTCGAGCGCGTCAGCGTTTGATAGCGTATACGACCTACGAACTTCTGACCACACAGAGATATTAATCTGCCGGATTGCGAGTGGAAGGTGGCCGTACAAAGAGGTGGAAATTGGAAAAAAAAATTTTTCACTCGAGCTTGTCAGAAATTCAAGAGAGATGTTAAGTGAACCCTAAAAAATGTCCTATTATAAAGTCTGACGATTTGAACGTGACTGAAATTCACAGCCGATTTTTCAAAATGCAAAAAAAATCGTGACATTGAAATACTCGAGCGCATCAGATTTTTATACAGACTGCAGTTTAGCTTGATGCACTGTTCACGCTGACTCATATTCTGACAATTTTGTGAAGGGATTTTTTAAATCTGACAATTGAAAACAAATTTTTTTTTTTTTAATTTTAATTTTTAATTTTTTTTTTTGTATTGAAAATAATGAAAATGAGCGTTGTTGTGATGTTGTGATCAGCTGTGATGGCATCATGGCGGCAGAAAGCAGTGTGTAGCAGTGCGAGAGAGTAAGACATAGAGAAAGAGTAAGAAAGAAAGAGTGGCGCGGAGTGGGAAATACATAGTTCTCTGTAGTTGTAAACACTACACTCTATTGATAATTTTAGATAGTTCGGCTTAAGAAAATCGGCAGATTATGTTATTCCTACAATTTTTAAATATTTTTCTTTCAAATGAAAAAAAAACCGCGCTCGAACATTTCGAGGTTATGATTTTTTTTTGCAACTTTGCGATTCGTTTATTTCTTTATGTCACGTTTAAATCGTCAGATTATTATAGAGATTTTATTTCTTGCATGTAATTAACTTATTTTGTTTAAATCTGATGCGCTCGAGTTTTTTTAAGGATCGATTTTTTTTTACTAATCTGATCGACTGCCCTAGACGCACACCCCTATATTAAGGGTTCATATATGGTGGAAGTACATAACAAGGTACAAGGTTTCTTTTCTTATATTAATCTGTCAGGCTCAAGTTACTTCCAAAATCCCCGCTTGGGCTCCCCTACTATGGGGTGAAGTTGGAGTAGATCGTGAATTTCAGAGCGACATTGGTGTATTTACCAGGTTATACATTGTAATTTAAAATACACTGCTCGTGAAATTACAATCTAATTGTAAATATCACAAAAGATTTTTTTACAGTGTAGCTCAAAATCCTATCAGACCTGGATATCTATCGGAGCTAGAATTCGTTCAAATTTCATGATCGCGGCTCTTTTACTTTTCGAGATATGGTGAAGAGAAAAAAGTTAAATAGACGCACACATTGTATTGAAATATGTCAAAAAATTAATTTGAAAATTTAGGTCATTACAAACCTCCCTCTACGAGGAAGTGAAATTAACTATTTAGTTGAAAATTCGTCTTTTTTAGCTAAAAATCAATCTTTTTAACTGAAAATTTACCTATTTCTGTTTTAGTTAAAAATTTATCTTTTTTGGTTAAAAAATTTGTGTATTTTGTTGAAAAGTCTAATTTTTTTGTAGAAAATTAATCTTCTCAGTTAAAAATTAATCTTTTTGGTTAAAAGTTGAACTGCTTTAATAAAACTTGAATCTTTTGGTTGAAGATTCATCTCTGGTTGAAAAAAGAATTGTTTTGTCGAAATTTTGTTTGATATTCCCAGGCGAAAAAATTATGTAGGGGGGACCACCCTGCAGTAGATAATCTTAATTAACTGGAAACCTGGAAAAAAATATTCATTATTTTGTTTAGTATAACATTTCAGCAAGGGTACCATACTTTCTGATGAAGTTTCATTGAAATGTTATAATTACTTAATGTGTGAGAGCAAAAAATTAATTTTCAACATGAAAAAAAAAAATACGTTTCTTCATTATTCATACTTTTTACCTAAATGAAACATTTCTGTGGCATGTTTATACATTAGAATCAAAGTTTTAAGTTTAATGAACAATATTTATTGATACAAAGTGTTTCTTCTTTATTATTGATAAATATTTGAGAACTTTTTATTTGACATTACATTTTCCAACAGTAGATAATCGAAAAATTTGTGTGTCAAAATTGGCACCTCTGCGACTGTCACGCAGTTGCTTCAGGTTAAAAGTTGTGTTTGTTTATTTTGTTTCGTGACATTAAAACAAAAATTTTCAAATGAACCAGAATAAAAGTGATAAATTTGTAGTTATTAAATAGCCCAGAAATTTTAGTTGTGTTCAGGAGTCACTCGGGAAAGATATCATTTTTAGGACTAAGGTAGTTAAAAATTTTGCACTTTTCTGTCATCACAATTCAGGTAAAATAATGGTAGTGTCAACTATGATTTACTCAATAAACTTACTTTGATTGTAAGTATACTAATGGTAAATTAGAATTATCGAGAATTGAGTATTCTGTCATGCTCAGAAGCAATACTAGAAACAATTATCTATTGATGAATAGAGGTGTTAAAATCGTACCCTTGACCGGGTCGAATAATAGTATATTGTGCTACAAGTTGAAAAAGCGAGAGATTTAAAACGAGTGTGAAGTTAGCTACCCGAGCGGAGCGAGGGTGGCTATCACACGAGTTTTAAATCGTCGCTTTTTCAATGTGTGGGACACGATACTTTTTCTATAATTTGTTAAAAAGTGCTAGTTTTTGTTTACCTGTTTTTTGTGTAAAAAGAAGGCGATTTTTTGTCGATTGACGCAACAATGACAATGGCAATTATCAAAACCATGGCAATAATATGGCAGTAATAATAAGCTGGTTCTCACAATTGAATAGTTGGCCCATAAAGTTGAGGGCTTCAAAACTTCCGATTTTTCGTGAAAAAAACCAAGCACAGTATTTTCGGAGAAACTGACGGTGTTTTTTTGCTTTTGCCAAGTGACAAAAGTACATACAAAATACACAACTCGAGACTTTTCAGGAAATTGCTTTTAGGTTAGGGATGACAGTCGGAAAATAGAATGAAGTTGGCTGCGCACGATGCACGAGTCCACCCGAGGCAGCACGAACCCACCCGAAATAACATTTACTTTTTCCACTGTGCCTCACTTTTATCACTGTCCATTTACTTTTTCCACTGCATCTGTCCACTTTTGTCACTGTTGCCCGGAAAGGTCGGCACTGCGCATGCGCCACGTCATCGAGCAAAAATCGGTAACTTTTTACACCAAAAACAGGTGGAAAAACTGGCACTTTTTCGCGAATTATAGAAAAAAACGTTTAATACAGCTGATTGACTAATTTTTTGATATTTTTTTCTATAAAAATATTCAATGGAATATGTAAGCTTTATTAAAAAATGAAAACCTTTCTTTATTTTTGCAAACTGATGCAGTTAAATGCTGTTGATTTTTCACCTATCTACTGTAGGGTGGTTTCCCCTATAGTTTATACATAGTGTGAAGTTTTATATATAATATTCATTTGTTTTATACATTTTTTATCTAAAACAAATGAATATTATATATAATACTTGACACTATATATAAACTATATATAATTTTCCCGCCTGGGTTGAATTAAATATTGTTCCTACAATAATTTTATTTAAAAGAATTTATTCCTTTATCATTCTATTTTTTTTCTGTTTTGAGAGCATTTTTGGCCTATAAAGTCTGTGATTATAAATATGATCCAATTAATAACAAATGTGATTCCGAATTCTATATAATATCTCCTTGAAACTTGCTATGCTGAAATTTGCAAAAATGTATACCTTTTTTTTATTAAAAATTTATAAATTTCAGCTGGAAATGATTGAAATATTTTGACAAGCTCCCGATAACCGGTTTCAATTCATCTCTGTTACAAAGGCGGGAGCAATAAAAGACGCGAATTCATGTTTTTTCCAAAATTTAACTATGCTGGGTTGAATTTTGATACAAATTTAGTTTTTTGGTTGAAGATTCATCTCTTTGGTTGAAGAATGAGCTATTTTGTTGAAAATTCGTTTCATATTGAATTATATATTCTACCTACAATAGTTTTATTTAAAAGAATTTTAATATTCTCCTATTTTCGTAAAAAAATCACCCTATTTCCCCTGTTTTGAGAGAATTTTGAGTTGTTAAGACCATGATTATAAGTAGGATCCAATTAATAGAAAATTTGATTCCGAATTTTGTATATCTCCTTGAAATTTGCTATGTGCTGAAATTTGAAAAACATGGACCTTTTTTTTATTTCAAATTTTATAATTTCCAGTTGAAAATTATTAAAATATTATGAAAAGCACTCGGCAACCATCTTCAATGCAAAGAAACACCTCTGTTAATAAGTTCAACTAGTTGGTTGAAAATTCATCTTTTCGGGTTTAAAAGTCGCCTGCTTTTTATAAAATTCGACTTTTTGGCTTGAAATTGTAACCCTTTTTGATTGACAATGTGAGTATTTGGTGGTAAAATCCATCTTTAAATATAAAAAATTAAACTGTCTTTAAAAAAATTAGTCTTTTTGGCTTCAAAATTCAACTATTTGGTTGAAAATTCATCTTTGTTGATTGAAAATTCATCTTTTCGGGTTTAAAAGTCACCTGTTTTCAAAAACTTTCGACTTTTTAGCTTACAAAATTTAATTCTTTTGTTGGCAATTCGTCTTTCTGGATTGAAAATTTATCTCTTTAGTAGAAAAACGCTCTTTTTTTGTTAAAAATATATCTATCTGGTTGTAAATTCAACAATTTGATAGAAAATTAAAGTACTTGGTTGAAAATTAACTTTTTTGTTGAAAATTCAATTGTTTTATAGAAAATTAGTCTTTTTGGTTTAGAAACTCATCTATTTTGATCAAGTTTCATCTTTTTTGGTAAAAAATGCAAGTGTTTGGTGAAAAATTCTTGTATTTTGTTGAAATTTTATCTTTTTGGGCGAAAGTTAATTTTCTTGGTTAAAAATTTATCATCAAATTTAATCTTTTTTTATATAAAATTCGACAATGGTTGATTGAAAATTCAACTTTTTGTTTGAAAATTCTACTCATTTGTTGAAAATTTATCTTTGTAGGTAGAATATTCAAGTATTTGATTAAAAATTTTACTTTTTTGTTGAAAATGTAGTTATTTAGTAGAAAATTCAATTATTTTGTTGAAAATTTATTTATTTATATGAAAATTCAATTATTTTGTTGAATATTCGTCTATTTGTACAGAAAGTTCAACTATTTGGTTGCAATTTATTTTTTTCAGGTAGAAAATTCAAGTATTTGATTGACGTGATACTAGAATGTTACTAGACGTGATAGGAGAAACAGGAATATGAAAGTAGATGAGGAAGGAGAGATCACATTTATAGGTAAGGGAGAAACAGTAATAGACTACATCTTGGCGGAAGAAAGAATGAGGAATATGAAAGGGATTATGAAGGTGGGGAATGAGATTGGGTCTGAGCACTTCCGGGTAATAGCTACACTGAAAGGTGGCGTCAGTAAACGCGGCAGAGGGAGAAAGGAAATCGAAAATGGGAGTCTGGGGGGTAGATAAATTAAAAGAGTTTAAACAAAAGATGGAAAAGGAGAAGGTTAGGTATGAAAAATAGGAGGGAGTAGACTCGTTAATTGAAAGGTTGAAGAGGTCGATTGAGAAAGTAAGGGATGACATTGGTACGAAAGAAGAAAGAGAAGGGGGAAAGAGAGGTTGGCGGGACGAGGAATGCAGGGAGAGTAAAGAGAGAATGAAAGAGTGTGTAAGAAAATGGTGGGAAGGGGAAATGTAGAACGAGGAGTACAACAGGAGAAAAAGAGAACATGAGAGGATGCTGAAAAGGAGAAATACAAGGAGGAAGTAGAAAAAGCGATCAAAGAAGGTAGGGTTTGGGATGTGATAAATAGGGAAAGACCGGGAAGGAAGGGCGTGAATGCAGAAATAGAAATGGGTGAGTGGGCGCATTATTTCAAGGGTCTGTTAGGGGGAGAGAAAAATAGGATCAAGGGTGAAAAGAGAAGGTTGGTCCAAGGAGAAATGGAGGGAGGGAACAAAATAACAAGAGAAGAAGTGGATGAGGCAATAGATAGACTAAAAAAAACCAGGCTACAGGAGAGGATGGCATGGAGAACGAAGCGATGAAGTATGGAGGAGAAGGGGTTAGGGAAGGGATGTGGAAGATCTGCAATAAGGTCTGGAAAGGAAAAGGGTGGCCGGAAAAGTGGATGACAGGTGTGGTGATACCGCTTGTCAAGAAAGGGGTGGGCAAGAAGGTAGAGGAGTACAGAGGGATCACTCTTATGCCAGTGGGCTATAAAATATATGCAAAAATTCTAAAAAAAAGGTTAGAGAGTCAGATAGAAGAAAAAGAAAGTATCCCACCCAATAAAGCCGGGATTTAGAAAGGGGATGGGGACTATAGATAACAGTTACGTACTCAACTACTTGGTTAATAGAAATTAAGGGAGGAATAGAGGAAAATTAGTCGCATTGTTTGTAGATTTTAAAGCAGCTTTTGACTCAGTAAACAGAAAAGTGCTACGGCAGGCAATGAAAGAGAGGGGAATAGAGGAAAGGTTGTTAGAGAGGATAAAGGAAATTATTACTGAAACCAGGATTAGGGTGAAGATAGGAAAGAAAAAAGGGGCGGTATTCTGGACAGGAAGAGGTATTTTTTTAATATGCTGCTAGCAGACTTAGAGGAGAAGCTGAAGGGAAAGGGGGAATAATTTTGGGTAATAGCAAACTATACTCTCTAGCATACACGAACGACGTAGTTGTGTTAGCAGATGATGAGAAGGGGTTGAACCTAATAATGAGAATTTTCGAAGAGTATGCGGGAGCAAAAGACTTGACGATGAACGTAGAGAAGACCAAGGTGATGTGCTTCAGAAGTAGAGAGACCATAATAATTTACGTTTCGAAGATGAAAGAACAAACAGTGGAAATTGTGGAGGAGTTCTGTTACCTAGGTTTTTGCTTTGCCGCTGGAGAGGGAAACGAGGTACAAGTGAGGAAAAGAATCGAATCGTTTAATGACGATTGGAGGATGATGGTCTGGTTGTTTGATGCGTTGGTTTGGGCGGTGTTGTGTTATGGAGTGGCGGTCTGGGGATGAAAGGAAGATAGGAAAGTGGAAAGCATGCATGAGAGATTTCTGAGACAGGTAATGGGGGTTAGTTGGAGTTGCCCAGGATACATGTTAGGGGAAGAATTAGGAAAGGAAAAATGGTATCTTTAAACAAATTAAGAGAGCCTGGAGGTTTGAAGAAAAGCTAAAACGGGGAGAGGGGAGCAGAATAACACAAGTATGCTTGGGCGAAATTCGGAACAAGGAGGCGAGAGGCAGTTTCGGAAATTCAAAATGGGAAGAAGAAAGGAAAAAAATGAGGAGGGTTTGTGATATACGAGAAGGGGTTCTGAAGTGGGAGGACTTAGAGTTAAAGCTATTAGTAAGACAAGGAGAAGAGAGATGGAGAAAGATTATGGATTCAAGGTACAATAGATACTATATGATGGTCAAAGGGTTTACGGAACCAGAATATTTGATAAAAATAAAAAAGGAAGCTAAATGGAGTAGGGTGGTACGGTTTAGAATGGGAGGAGTGAGAGCTTGTAGATATTGGATGGATGAAGAGGAGAATCTGTGTGGAGTATGTGGATACGAAATTGAGTCATGTGCAGATGTAGTAGAGAGCTGTACAGGAGAGGAAGGTGGACAGTTGAGTGTGTAAGATGGATTATGGATGGTAATGTCCACGGAGTGACGTGGGTGAAGAAATTGGAAGGAGTAAGAGAAAGCAAGGGAACAGGGCAGAGCCAAACGGTTTAATCCTATTAAAGGAAAGTAACTAGTAAAAAGTTTATTTTTAAATCATTGAAAAACTATTTTTATGGTAAGAGGAAACGGAAGCCCTGGGAGATCGTGCATTATTATAATTTCTAGAATTATTAGTATTAATAATATTGTTATTTTTGAGTAAGGCGAAACAGTAGAATATAAGGAGTAGTTCAGTTAGTTTAAGGATGGAATGTAAACATATGTACAGGGAGAGATTAAATATACATACATACATGCATAGATAATTATTTAGTTGAAAATTCGCCTTTTTGGTTTGAAAATTCATTTCTTTTGGTATAAAGTTCCACTTTTTTGGTGAAAAAATGCAACTGTTTGGTGGAAAATTCTTGTATTTTGTGGAAATTTCGTCTTTTTGATAGAAAGTTAATTTTTTTTGGTTAAAAAGATTTTTTTTTTTGTAAAATTCACGATGTTTTCGTTGAAGTTTAATGCTTTTTTTAATTGAAAATTCGACCGTTTGGTAGAAAATTCATCTTTATCGGTTTCAAATTAAACTGTCTTCTAAAATATTCGTCTTTTTGGCTTGAAAATTCATCTCTTTTGACAGAAAATCTTTTTTTTATTGTAAACTCATATATTTGGGTTAAAAATTCAACTACTTTGACGAAAATGTATCTTTTTGGCTAGAATATTCAACAATTTGATAGAAAGTTAAACTATTTGAAATTTCAGCAGTTTGTTAGATAATTCAACTATTTGGTTGAAAATGAACTTTTTTGTTGAAAATTCAACTGTTTTTCTTAAACATTTCGTCTTTTTTGATGAAAAATGGAACTGTTTGATGGAAAGTTCTTGTATTTTGTGGAAATTTCGTCTTCTCGATAGAAAGTTAATTTTTTTGGTTAAAAGGATGTTTGTTTTTGGTTAAAATTCACCATGTTTTGGTTGAAATTTAATCCTTTTTTAATTGAAAATTCGACCGTTTGCTAGAAAATTCATCTTTGTAGGTTGCAAATTAAACTGTCTTCTAAAATATTCGTCCTTTTGGCTTGAAAATTCATCTCTTTTGGCAGAAAATCATTTTTTTTTTGTAAACTCATATTTTTGGGTTAAAAATTCAACTATTTTGACGAAAATTTATCTTCTTGGCCGGAATATTCCACAATTTGATAGAAAGTTAAATTATTTGAAATTACAGGAGTTTGTTAGATAATTCAACTATTTGGTTGAAAATGAACTTTTTTGTTGAAAATTCAACTGTTTTTTTTTAAGATTTCTTCTATTTTGGTAAAAAATTCAACTGTTTGGTGGAAATTTCGTCTTTTCGAACGAAAGTTAATTTTTTTGGCTAAAAAGTTGGTTTTTTTGTGTGTAAAATTCACCATGTTTTGGTTGAAGGTTAATCCTTTTTTAATTGAAAATTCGACCGTTTGGTAGGAAATTCATCTTTGTCGGTTACAAATTAAACTGCCTTCTAAAATGTTCGTCTTTTTGGCTTGAAAATTCATCTCTTTTGGCAGAAAATAATTTTCTTTTATAAACTCATATTTTTGGGTTAAAAATTCAACTATTTTGACGAAAATTGATCTTATTGGCTTGAATATTCACAATTTGATAG
>CAKNYM010050892.1:179739-199063 GCA_932195095.1 Andricus curvator
TTTTTGTTGAAAATTCAACTGTTTTTTAAAGATTTCCTCTTTTTTGGCAGAAAATTAATTTTATTTGTAGAAAATTCATCTTTCAGGTTAAAAATGTAACGCACTACGCAAGTACTCAGTCGAGTATATTGCGCAATATTATGCATTCCAATTGGAAACGGTTCAGGCGGCCCTGACTGTTAACGTTTCGAGGGTACCGATTTAGTAACAAGGCCAGTGCGTTGCAACCCCCGAAACTGTTATTATATGGGACTTTGAGTGTATTTGTTAAAAAATTGATCTTTTTGTTTAAAAATTGAACTAATGTTTTAAAAATTCATTGTTTTAAAGATTCACCTGTTTGGTTGAAAATTCTAATATTTTTATTTAACTTCACCATATTTTGGCTGAAGTTCAATCTTTTTTTATCGAAAATTCGACCGTTTGGTAGAAAATTCATCTTTGCGGATTGAAATTTGAACTGTCTCAATACGTACCTTTATTTTTAATTAAAATTTTATAATTTCCAGTTGGAAATGATCGAAATATGATGAAAAGCTCCCGGCAACCGGCTTCAATCAAGAGCAACAACACCTCTGTTACAAAGGCGGGAGCGATAAGAGACGCGAGTGATTGGGAGAGTTCGAGAGTGTCTGGTTTGAGCGAGCGGTCTCTCATTTGCTTAAATCAGTCCGTTTCGAGTAACGCGTGCCACCGTTTCGCGCGTCGCGAGGACGAAATCCGATTATTTCATCGCGAATTCGTCCAAATTGGCAGGCAAACGGTGGTGTCTTTGTGCCCAGGAATGACCAGAAACAGCGTGGGATTTCATAAACGCCGGCTCTGATCTTCTTCCGGCGACTACCCCACTCCATCGCCAGATCCGCGTAGTTTCTCTACAACAATTTTCCACCTGTAAGTTTTTCATTTTTTTAATTAGATTTTTATTTTTCGAGTACCATTTTCTGATGAAGAGACTTACACTCTTTCTTATATTCCTCTCTTGCTCCCTTTTTTTAAGAATTCCCCTTTTTCCCCCTATTTTCAAGAAACTTCCCCTTTTTCTCGCTTTTTCGCTTAAATGCGAACTGAATTAATAGAAGCTTGCAAGAAAATTGAAGTATTTTTCGTCGAAAGTTAATTACTTTTGATTGAGAATTCTACTGTTATATTTTTGGTTCTGAATTCATTTCTTTTGGTTAAAAATGTAATTATTCATCCTTTTGGATTGAAAATACAACTTGCCTTCTAAAAATATTCGTCTATTTGGCTTGAAGTTCAAACAATTGTGTTTTTGGTTAAAGTTTAATCATTTTTGTTTGAAAATGTATCTTTTTAAGTCAAAAATGCGATTATTTTGTTCGAAAATGATCTTTTTTGTTTGAAAATTTGAATGCTTTGGATAAAAAATTTTTCCTTCTGGATAGAAAATTAATTTTTTTCTATGGAAGTGACTTCTTTTTTGGTTAAAAAGGAACTTTTTTTGTAGAGAATATAACTCTCTTAAAAAAATTCGTCTTTTTAGCTTTAAAATACAGATATAACGTTGTTGTACTCTTAGTATTTTTTTTCGTTTGAAAAGTCTGCTGTTATATTTTTGGTTCTAAATACATCTCTTGGTTAAAAATTCTATTTCTTTGAAAATGTAATTATTTTCATGATAACTAATCTTTTTTGTCGAAAATTCAACTTTTTTATATAGAATATTCGTCCTATTCGATTGAAAATTCATCTTTCTTGGTTATATTTTTGGTTCTGAATTCATCTCTTCTGGTTAAAAATGTAATTATTTTCATGAAAAGTAATATTTTTTGATCGATAATCCAACTTTTTTGGAAAGAATATTCATACTTTTGGATTGAAAATTCATTTTTTTTTGGTAGAAAAGTCATTTTTCTTATTTGGAAATGAACTTTTTTGTTAAAAATACAACTGTCTTCTAAAAATATTCGTCTATTTGGCTTCAAATTCAAACGATTGTGTTTTTAGTTAAAGTTTAATCTTTTTTGTTTGAAAATTTATCTTTTCAAGTGAAAAATGCGATTATTTTGTTCAAAAATTATCTTTTTTGTTTAAATATTTGAATGCTTTAGATAGAAAATTAATTTTTTTTATGGAAGAGACTTCTTTTATGGTTTACAAGGACCTTTTTTTTGTAGAGAATACAACTCTCTTCAAAAAAAATCGTCTTTTTGGCTTTGAAATACAGATATAATGTTGTTGTACTCCTCGTATTTTTTTTCGTTTGAAAAGTCTACTGTTATATTTTTGGTTCCAAATACATCTCTTGGTTAAAAATTCTATTTGTTTTAAAATGTAATGATTTTGATGAAAACTAATCTTTTATTTTTCGAAAATTCAACTTTTTCAGATTCAATATTCGTCCTTTTTGTATTAAAAATTCATCTTTCTTGGTAGAAAAGTCATTTAACTTAGTTGAAAATTAAGTTTTTCTTGAAAATTTAACTGTCTTTTAAAAAATTTCGTCCTTCTGGCTTGAAATTCCAACTTTTGAGTTTTTGTTTAAAGTTTAATCTTTTTTCCTTGAAAATTCACCTTTGTAAGTCAAAAATGCAACTATTTGGTCCAAATTTTTTTTTTTTCAATTCAAATGCTATGGGTAGAAATTCTTCCTTTTGGATAGAAAACATTCTTTTTGGCTTGGAATTTCAAATATTGGGGTTTGGGTTAAAGTTTCGTCTTTTTTTTTTTATTGAAAATTCATCTTTCCAAGTTAAAAATGCGACTATTTTGTTCATAAATCTTCTCTTTTGTTTGAAAATTTAAAACCTTTAGACAGAAAATTTTTTCCTTTTGTTGAAAATTGATATTTTCTGGTAAAAAATTCAACTGTTTGGTTAAAAATCGTCTTTTTGGGTTGAAAATTTAAAACTATATGGTTGAAAATTAACTTTTTTGTTGAAAAATTCATTTTTAGTTTACAAATTCAATTGTTTGGTAGGAAATTGATCTTTTTGGCTTGAAATTTGAACATTTAAGTTGAAAATTCAACTGTTCAGTCAAAAATGTACTTTTTTAAAAAAAATTGGTATTTTTGGTTTGAAAGTTCAACTATTTTGTCAAAGATTCGCCTTTTTGGCTTGAAAATGAACAATTTGGTTGAATTTTTTTTCTTTCTTGGTTGAAAACTAAAATCTTATGGAAAATCTATTTTTTTGATTGAACATTCATCTTTGCAGGTTAAAAAATCGTCGCTTTGCTTGAAAGTTCAACTAATTGGTTATAAATGGAACCGCTTTGTTGAAAATTCATCTTTTCGTGTTTAAAAGTCAAATGGTTTTAAAAATAATTCGACTTTTTACCTTGAAAACTCTTTTGGTGGAAAATTCTACTATTTTGTTGAAAAAATAAATAAATAAATATAATAAATAATGTAATATATAATATAATAAAGTAATAAATTTTAATTTAATTTTTAATAAAATTTATATTTAATTAAGTAAATTAATTAATTTTCATTTAGTTTAAATTTTTTATTTTCACTAAATCCTAAGTAAATAAATTATTTTAAAATATATTTCGACTTGAAATCTTAGGAATGTGGTGCCTACATGAATTTTATTTAAGAGAATTTATTACTCTATTTTCGTGCAAAATTACCCTATTTTCCCTGTTTTGAGAGCATTTTAGTCTTTAAAGTCTATATTAAACAATATTGCTGGTAAGATATAATTCTTGAAACATGTGAAAGCCTTTAGAATTTAAATTTTTAATTTCCCTGAAACTTGCTTCCAGTATTTGTTCTTATAACCAATTTTAAATTATTTATTTAAAATATTTAACATTGTATTTATTGTGATAATTTAAAATCTCTTGTTTTGGAAATACTTGGCATGAATTTTTCAGTCTATTATTTTCATGAGTGCCAATGAAAAGTGCTTTAAGTTCCAGTAGAAAGTGACTGGAGGTTATAGAGCTCACATGCAAAGTTTCCAACTTATTGCATGAACACAGCGTAGATTTTTATCTAGACATGCATATCATATAATAACATAGGCAGAAATGAAACAAGAATAACTTTAAATGAAGATATTTTTTGCTTTTCAGATTTTTTCTCGAAATCTTTATTTATTTCAAACTTCGATTTTTTTTTTAAGTGCACTCAGCGATTTAAGTAACAAATTTATTTGATGGAATATATGAAATATTTAGAAACTTGCTAGTTTGTTCAAGGCGTTTTGAGAAATATTGATAGAGAAAGATACATTTCTTGATATTCAGTCTTGGAACTAAACTTCTGGTATTTTCTATTTATTGTAAAGATTTGTTTTCGGATAATAAAATGAGAAATTCAAAAACACTTTTTTAACGATGCAACTATTTTGCTACTATTTTTAAAAAAATTACAGTAATGCTAATATTTTCTACAATTTTTCGCTAATACGACTATTTTTCACATTGTTTTCAAACATAGTTTCAAACTTCTTCGCTAAATTGGCTAAAATAATATATCCGCCATCTCAAAAATCGGAATTTTAAAAGATTTAAAGAATTTCGAGGGGTTTCAAGAAAATTTGTTATTTTTGTAGAAATTGTAAGAGATATTACAAATTTCAAGATAACTAACAGGATTTCAAAGTATTTAAAGAGGTTTATATGGATTTCACCAGACCTATGTGGTTTTATAGGAACTCCTAGAACTTGAAAGATTTTCAAAAATGCAATGGATTTAAAAGATTGTAGGGTATTTTACAAGATTCGAAGAGATTTAAAAAATTTCATTTGATTTTAATAGAGTATCAACGATATCAAAGGCTTTAAAATATTTCAACGGATTTGAGGAAATAAATGAAAAATTTAAGTTATTTCTATGAATTTCATGAGATTTTATGGTGTTTCAGAAGACTTCAAAGATTTAAATGTTTAATGTAATTTTTAAAGACTTTATAGTATATAGTGTATTTTAAAATATTCCGAGGAATTTCATGAGATTTCAAAGAAATTCATAGGATTATGAAAAAAATTCAATGGATTAAAAAATGTATAAGGAATTTCAAATGATTTCGTAAGATTTCAGACGTATTTAAGGAATTTGTACGGTATTTACAAAATTTCTAGGGATTTCAAGGGATTTTTCACCAGAGTTAAGGGATTCATAAGATTTCTACGGATTTTAAGAGATTTAAAAGATTTCAAGGGATTTCGAGGAATTTTACGAGATTTTCAAGAATTTCGTAGGATTATAGAAAAATTTCAAGGGATTACGAAATTTCTAAAGAATTTCAAATGATTTCGTGAGATCTGAGAAGATTTCAAGGAATTTTTACGGTATTTTCCAAATTTTTAGGGATTTCAAGGAATTTCAAGGGATCGCCAGATTGAAGTGATACATAGGATTTCAAGGGATTTCTACGGATTTTAAGAGATTTAAAAGATTTCAAGGGATTTCGAGGAATTTTATGAGATTTTAAAGAATTTCGTAGGATTATAGAAAAATTTCAGGGGATTACGAAATTTCTAAGGAATTTCAAATGATTTCGTGAGATCTGAGAAGATTTTAATGAATTTTTACGGTATTTACAAAATTTCTAGGGATTTCAAGGAATTTCAGGGGATCGCCAGATTGAAGTGATTCATAGGATTTCAAGAGATTTCTACGGATTTTAAGAGATTTAAAAGGTTTCAAGGGATTCTGAGGAATTTTATGAGATTTCAAAGAATTTCGTGGGATTATAGACGATACCACGCTGAAAAAACCAGTTCTCGTCAGATCACTGAAGTTAAGCAGCGTTGGGCGCGGTTAGTACTTGGATGGGTGACCATTCGAGAATACTGCGTGCTGTTGGCCCACCGTGGGTGTGGTGAGCCCACACTTGTAGTAGTTATTTACTACAAGAATCTATCCACCTAGAAACACTACCCGAATCGGGTAGTGTCACGCCTACCCTGAAAGGGAAATGGCTTAATGGTATAGACAAATTTTAAGGGATATAAAAATTTATAAAGAATTTAAAATGATTCAAGGGATTTTAAGGAATTTTACAATGTTTAAAAGATTTCAACGGATTTCTAGAGTACTTTAGGAAATAAATGAAATTTCAAGGGACTTTAAGTGATTTCTATGGATTTTTACAGATTTCAGGGATTTCAAGGAATTTTACTATATTTAAAAGATTTCAACGGATTGCTAGAGAACTTTAGAAAAAAAATTAAATTAAATTTCAAGGGACTTCTAGGGATTTGGACGGATTTCAAGGGGTTTTCACCAGATTTAAGGGATTCATAGGGTTTTTAGGGGATTTCTACAATATTTAAAAGCTTTCAACGGATTTATAGAGAACTTTAGGAAATGAATTAAATGAAATTTCTTTTTCTAAATTTTCTAAAGAATTTCTAAGAATTTATACCGATTTTCAGGGATTTTTGATCAGATTTAAGGGGTTCCGAGTGTTTCAGGGAATTTCTACGGAATTCAACGGATTTATTGTAAAAAATTTCAAGCGATTTCTACGGATTTTAAGAGATTTAAAAGATTTCAAGGGATTCCGAAGAATTTCATGAGATTTTAAAGAATTTTTTAGGATTATAGAAAAATTTCAAGAAATTAAAAAATTTCTAAGGAATTTCAAATGATTTCGTAAGATTTGAGAAGATTTCAAGGAATTTTTACGGTGTGTACAAAATTTCTAGGGATTTTAAGTAATTTCACGGGATTTTTCACCAGAGTTAAGGGATTCATAGGATTTCAAGGAATTTTTACGGATTTTAAGAGATTTAAAATATTTCAAGGGATTCCGACGATTTATACAGATTTTAAGGGATTTTCACGACATTTAAGGGATTCATAGGGTTTTTAGGGAGTTTCTACAATATTTAAAAGCTTCAACGGATTTCTAGAGAACGTTAGGAAATAAATTAAATGAAATTTTTCTTCTAAATTTTCTAAGGATTTCTAAGGATTTAAACCGATTTCAAGGATTTCCAGGGATTTTTCACCAGATTTAAGGGGTTCATAGTGTTTCAGGGAATTTCTACGGATTTTATAGAATATAGTATATTTTAAAAGATTCCGAGGAATTTTATGAGATTTCAAAGAATTTGATAGGGTTATAGAAACATTTCAAGAGATTACAAATTTCTAAGGAATTTCAAATAATTTCGTAAGATTTTAAAAGATTTCAAGGAATTTTTACGGTATTTACAACATTTTTAGGGGTTTCAATAAATTTGACAATAACTAAAAGATTTCAACGGATTTCTAGAGAACCTTATTAAATAAATTTAATTGAATTAAATTTCAAGGAATTTCGATGAATTTTTCACCAGATTTCTAGGATTTCAAGGGGTTTTTACAGATTTCAATGGATTTCAAAGATTTCAACGGGTATAAAGAGATTCAAATTGAAGGAATTAAATTCAAGATAAATAAAAATTTAAATTATTCCTTAACGTCCAACACTCAAATTTAACTACGAAATTCTTGGAAACGAAAAAAATAAACAAGAATCCAACAATTCCAAGGGGGTTTAAAGGATTTTAACTGAGTTCAGGGATTCGAAAGGATATAGGGTACCACAGATCTTAGAGAATTTTTAAAGGTTCCAGGGGATTTCAGAGAATTTCAAAGATTTCAAGGCATTTTAAGACATTTATAAGGATTTTAACAAACCTACGCGAATTTATGGGATCTTCAAAGACTTCACAAGATTTATAGAAATTTCAAAAGATTTAAAAAATGTCAATGGATTTTTCGGGATAAGCGTGACCTCACTCGGTGAGAAAGGGATTAATGGTATGAGGGGGGGGGGGGGGTATAGATTTTTAGATTGATCTAGAATTTCAGTGTTGTTTATTTAAATAACTCGTTCGTTCCGCAAGGCTGCTCGGAACCAGGTCGCTGATCAATCTCTGTAGCGATCACCCCAGGCGAAGAGTTTCAGAAAGTCATTATGTAAAGCACCGCATTAATAAAGCTATTCGGGTCCATTAGTGTCCAAGGCCTCTTAGGGATTTCATGGGGTCTCGAAGGGTTATAAAGATTATAACATTTTTAAAGTAGTTTTTAAAGATGTTAAGATTTTGTAGGGAGTTTCAAAAGATTTAAGGGATTTAGTTTTTTTTTTTAATTTTGATAAATATAGTGTAGTTTAAAAGATTCCGAGGAATTTCATGAGATTTCAAAAAATTTCGTAGGATTATAGAAAATCACAAGAGATTAGAAAGTTTCTGAGAAATGACACATCATTTCGTAGGATTACTCTTTTCATGGATTTATAGGATTGCAAAATTAATTAGAAGATTCCATAAGTTTATAAGGAATTTCTACAGATTTCATAATCCGGTAGCCATTAACACTTCGGTATGCACTAAAAGTGCGCCGCAGTAACTTTGGTTAAAAAAGTCCGCGAAAGTCCCCTCATTATGAATATCAAAGTTACTTTTTCGAAATCTGGTGCAACAATTTTTTAAACAATTTTTTTAAACAATTACATTATTTTTTAAGATAAAAATGTTCTAAAATTATTTTCGGTAAGTTCATGGAAAAACAAAACTTTTATGTCTCAACAAATTTTTCATGCAGCTACCCGTTTTCATGTTAGAGCGTTATAAACAATTGAATTTGCACTAAAATTGACATATTTGTGGCTGCATATCTCGTCAAATATTGGACGCAAAATTTTCGAAAAAAATGTAAATCATTTTTCAGGACACTTGCTCCACGAGGAAAAAGAAAAGTTTCCGACGGAGCTAAAACTTTTGTTAATATATAAGTGTTGAAGATGGTCCTTTTTTAACAACTATACGTGTGCAATTTTTTGAACTTCTTAATAAAAGACTTTGTGGACATTGTACAAGGTCGATGCTATAACTTTTGTAAAAAATCTTGGGGAAATCACCTTGATTATACAAATACTTTTGTTACTTCGCAAAAGTCTCAATCGTTTTTTTTGTTAATAACAATTTTTATAAACAAATACGGATATTTAATATAGCTTCAGTTTTCAAAATTAGATATAAAGCAAAAACTTTGTCTCTTATAGATTTTCTTTTAATTCAAATTATTTTTTAACTATGGCCGTATAAACAATTAATTGCAAAAAAATCTTTGGTCTTTTCCAGCTGCAATTTTACAGTTCAGATTTTCGATTTTTTTTTAGTTATTTATCTGGTAGCTTCCTCATCTTCTTTTTCTCTGTTACCACTCTGAATACATAGTTCTTTTGTTAATAACAATTGTTATCAACAAAATCGAAGATTTACCGAATCTGATCTTTTTATTCGCATTGCTTGAATCAGGCACCAAGAAAAACTTTCATCTCTCTTAAATTTACTCTTCATTCAAACAATTTGTTAATTACGTCCTTATAAACAATTAACTGCAAAATAATCTTTGGTCTGTCCCAGCTGCAATTTTACAGTTAAAATTTTCGATTTTTTTCAGTTATTTATCTGGTAGCTTCCTCGTAATCTTTCTCTCTGTTTCCATTCTGAAAACATCGCTCAAAAAAAAGTCCTAGTTAAAGTTACTAGACGCGTCTGGTTAAAAAATGTATAGTTATTTTAATCCGAAATTATGGTTAATATGACTAGAAAATTCTAGTTAATTAACTCTGGTTGATTTTTTCTGGTTCAAAATATTCTGGTTAATATTTCTGGTAACAGAAGTGACGCGATCTTGTGTCGGTTTCCAGAAATTTGTCTTTTGTCTCATGTCATGTCGTGTTGCTGGATGTGTCAAGTGACGCTTTGTCGTAAATGTCCAATTCTCGAACAATCGCGATTTGTTAATTGTATTTTCAGTTATATAAGTATAACTAATTATAGTGAAGCGTGAATTTAGTTGTGTTATATAAGAAAAAACTGCGCGTTATCTGTCTAAACACCAGTGGTACAGGAATACTTCCAAACCAAGCACATCTTTTTTGGGTGTCTGAAAAATATTTTCGAAAATATTAACATTGTAGACAATAAATTAACAAAGTGAATGTTCGAGCATTTTGATATTGACCAAGAGATCTAAGTGCATATTATGTAAAATCCCGAACAAAATAGTCTTAACGAATGTTTCAGAAACAGAATGTATCAACAATATATCTACATATAGGGAGATGAAATTTTAGCCAAGCGGAATACAGTTGCTGCACTCTGTTTTCGGAAACTTTTGTTAGATTATTTTCTTTGGTACGCAGTCCATGTAATTTCAGAAGTATCGAAATTCGATAGTCGAAAATCGATGGCTACCAGAATATCTGATTAAGGCCATGTTATACATTAGTCACGTGACCCAGCCAGTCCTGAGATCGATATTTTTTGTCCCATATTTAAAAATAAAAGTTAAAATAGAGCGGAAAAAATTTGGGAAAATATGAATAAATATAAAATGACAGTGTGTGGTAAAGCATAGAGTTGGGGAAGAAAAAAAAGTTATTATTGGAATAACAAATATCGACCGGCAATCAAGCGATCTGCATTATCAACAGTGCTGACACCATGGATATATTAAATATCAATTTGTTTATTTGCACCAAACCAGCAAATATTATCAAGTGTAATTTTTGCAACCGATGTTTGCATCATTTTCCTCAAGGCATGTGAGCCAGAACCTCAAAAATGTTTCATTGGGAACATTGAAAATTGGTTACAGAGTTCTACAGCACGGTCGGTATTTTTGTGAATTTCCTTATTCATTACATTTTTTTCTCCAACATTTCGAGCCAAATGTTGTATACAAACGCAGATTACAGTGTCCTGATGCTTTTCCCAAAGTTTCAACTGGATATCTCATTTTGTGTGGACATGAGTTGTTGCACAAAAAATTCCGATATTGCTCCGGTTTTAATTTCTTCAAAAAATTTTTTTTCTAAATTTCGTTCCAAATGTTGTATACAAACGTACATTATTGTTTCCTGAGGCTTTCCCCAAAATTTCAACTCGATATCTCATTCGGTGTGGACGTGAGTTGTTGCTAAAAAAATTATCGATAATTTAGGTCACGTGACTCATGTATAACATGGCCGTAAGCTTACCAGAACATCTGGTCAAGTTTACCAGCATATCTGGTTATGTTGACTAGAACGTTGTATTCCTAAGCTACCAGAAAACTCTCTGGTGAAGTTTTCTGCTTAACCTTACCAGAAATTCTGGTAAAATTTACTCGAATTTCTGGTAACATTAATCAGAAAATTCTCAACCAGAAACTTCTGATACTTTTAACCAGAATTTATAGTAAGGGCATATTTAACACTTTATTCTAGTTGAATTAACCAGAATTCTGGTTGGTTCAAGCAGAGTTTTTTTTTGAGTGATCGTTCTCTTGCTAATAACAGTTGTTATTAACCCAAAACTTGCATTTAACAATATTGTTTTATAATATTTTATGTTTTTGCTTTCACGCAAGAAAAATCATTTGCAGTAACACCTCACATCAGTACTAACATTTGATCCGATTACCAATCAATAAAACTTTTTTAAATTCTCATCCTATAATGAGAAGGTATTAGATTTGTGTAAAATTCCCCCCCCCCCCGCAGTTTTTGTCAATATCCACGTTTTGAGACCCCCCTAACCAAAAAACCGGCTTTTACAAAATGTCTGTCTGTTAGTCTGTAGTTTTTTAGTTTGTTAGCACGATAACTTACAAAAGAATTAACGTAATGAATTGGCCTTTTGTATACTCTTTAAGTGTCCTAAAATGAAGGTCAAGTTCGTTAGCCAGCCATCTTGGATAAAAATTCAAAAAGTGAACACATTTTCAAAATTTTTGCGAAAACTTTTCTTTAACATTTAAAAATTCTATGGCCGGATATTAATAGTACTCAAAAAGACGAACAAAATATTCTCATGACTTTTTTTACAGAAGAAAAATTACCGGAGTTATAGCATTTACAAAATTCCAAAAAACAAACGAAAATGAACATTTTAAGCCAAACAACGCACGATATGAAAAAAGTCAAAAGAAGAAAAATGTTTCTTTTTGAATACCCTACAATATTGTTATAAGACTTTTTTTAATTTTCTTGAAAAATCGAAAATTCACATTTTTATCGCTAAAAAAATAATGAAAAATCAAAAATTCCATTTTGTGGTCAAACTATACAAAATACGAAAAAAGATGAAGAAACTAAAATTGTACAGTCAAAAAAGATCTACAAATTTTTTATTAATCACTTTTTGATGGTTTCATTTGTAAAAAACTGATTTAAGAATCAAATAAATTAAATTTTTGGACAAACGACACAAACCACGAAAAAAATTAATGCACAAAAGTTGTTCACTCAGAAAAGAGCTACAATTTTTTTATTGATCATTTTTTGATAGGATGCGTAATTTTTGTTTCAATCGTGAAAAATAACATTGAGAATAAAATTTTTTTTTTGAAAAACGACGCAAGCTACGAAAAAAGATGAATAGACAAAAGTTGTTCAGCCCAAAAAGATCTACAAATTTTTTATAATCTTTTGTTATAAAAATACATTTAAAATAAAAAAATTAACTTTCACGTTAATTAACGCTAATTAACTTTACGCTGGGATGCATATTTTTGGATCAAATCGTAAAAAAGAACGTTGCACATAAACAAATTAAATTTATGGAAAAACGACACAAGCTGCAATAAAATGCATAATAACAAAATTGTTTTGTTTATAGGATGCGCTCTTTTTTTTAATTATAAAAACAAGACAAGGAAAATCCGTCTGTTTTTAATATCAATGCATATTATGAATTGTAATAATATACATTTATTGAAATTATATAAAATTTTCACGGTAGCTGAGGATAAAATTAAATTCAAAATCAGGAACAAATATTAAAGTAATCATGATAAATACAATTTGTAGTTTATTTTGCAATATCTAAATAAGCAATCACAGGCCGACGTACAGTAATAAATGTAATATTTGATATAATAATGTTGAACAGATAATGTAGAAAATTTCGTATTTTGGAAAAAATCGAGTGCGAAGCACGAGGTACGTGATGAGAATGTATTCGTTAAAGCCGAAGGAGCTTTAACAAAAGAGAATTAACAATCACCAAATTACATTTGTCGATGATTTGACCTTTAATTTTAAAAGGTCTGTGCACAAATGCTCTTTTTCTTAATGTGTGTAATATAAACGGTTTTGGTGATGCCGTTTTGAGAACGGATGTATTCGAACACATACAGTCGCAAATATATACATTAGCTGAAAATGACCTCTTGAGTATTAACAGAGGACAGTGTTTTGTTTCGAATGTTTTATGCCGTTTGTTTACATATTATTATATTATTATATATTATAATTTTGCAGTTAATTGTTTATAAGGCCGTAATTAACAAATTGTTTGAATTAAGAGCAAATTTAAGAGAGATAAAAGTTTTTCCTTGTGTCTTATTCAAGCAACGCGAATAAAAGGAGCAGATTCGGTATATCTGGGATTTTGTTGATAACAATTGTTATTAACAAAAGAACGATGATTTCAGAGTGGCGACAGAATGATTGTCAGGCAGCTACCAGATAAATAACTTGAAAATTCGAAAATCCTAACTGTAAAATTGCAGCTGGAAAAGACGAAAAATTTTTTTGCAATTAATTGTTTATAAGGCCATAGTTAACAAAGAATTTGAATTGAAAGAAAATCTATAAGAGACAAAGTTTTTGTTTTATATCTAATTTTAAAAACGAAAGCTATATCAAACATCCGTATTTGTTTATAAAAATTGTTATTAACAAAAAAACGATTGAGATTTTTGCAAAGTAACAAAAGTATTTGTGATCAAGGTGATTTCCCCAAGATATAGTTGTTAAAAAAGGACTGTTTTTAACACTTATATATTAACCAAAATTCTAGCTCCGTCGGAAACTTTTCTTTTTCCTCGTGGAGCAAGTGTCCTGAAAAATGATTTACATTTTTTTCGAAAATTTTGGGTCCAATATTTGACGAGATATGCAGCCACAAATATGTCAATTTTAGTGCAAATTCAATTGTTTATAACGCTCTAACTTGAAAACGGGTCGCTGTATGACAAATTTGTTGAGACATAGAAGTTTTGTTCTTCCATGAACTTTCCGAAAGTAATTTTAGAAAAATTTTATCTTAAAAAATAATTCAATTGTGTAAAAAAAATTGTTTAAAAATTGTTGCACCAGATTTCGAAAAAATAGCCTTGATATTCATAATCAGGGGACTTTTTCGGACTTTTTAAGCCAAAGTTACTACGTTGCACTTTTAGTGCATGCAGAAGTGTTAATGGCTACCGTATTATCAAGGGGTTAAAGAAATTAGAGAGTTTTCTAGAAATTTCCGAGGGTTTCAATAGAATTTAAGGGTTTTGAAAAGATTTCAATGCATTTCAACACATTTCAAGGGATTTCAGATAGGGTATTTTAAAAGATTTTAATGGGTTTTATCAGATTTTACGGGATTTTATATATTTAAATATTTTCAAAGGAATTTAAAAAAAATATTATAGATTTCATGAAGTAAAGTATTTCAAAAGATTTCTAAGGATTTTATAAGATTTCAAAAATTTCAAAAGATTTTGAAGAATATAGAAAAATAGAAAAATAATATTGGAATTAATAAGGAATTTCAAATGATTTCTTAAGATTTTTTTAACATTTCAAGGTATTTTTACGGTATTTACCAAATTTTAAAGGATTTCAAGGAATTTTACAATATTTAAAAGATTCAACGGATTTCTGGAGATCGCCAGATTTAAGGGATTTAAAAAGATCAAAATTTAAAAAACAGAATCAAAATTTTGTATTCTTCTTTAAAGTCCAACATTCAAACTTAACTACGAAATTCTTGATAACAAAACAAAAAAAAATCCATAGATCAAATTTGGGCAACACTTTTTTACATGTCTCAGTTAAAATTTAAAAAAAACTGAGTGACGAGTTTTGCCGAAATTTCAGAAGATCTCAACAAATTTCAAGGGTTCTTAAAGGATTTCAACGGATTTCAAAGCATTTAGGGTATTTCAAAAGATTCGAAGGAATTCCACGCGATTTTATGAGAAATGCATATTGGATACTAAATTCCAAAAATAGTTACCCCCTCGATTTAATATTTTAAAAATTGTATGACACTATTCTGCTACTATTTTTTCACAATAATGCTATCATTGACACTACTTTGAATTTCTCAAATGAAATCGAGGCTTGAAGAAGGAAATTAATTTGTTCCATCATAGACATCCGCATTTTTGCCAAAATTCCGTTTCCACTTTTTTCCAATTATTGCAACTTTTCTACAACCTTTTTTACAATTTTTTGCGACTTTTTTTCAAGGTTTTTTGCCACTTCAAGGCCTGGGCGTCAACAAGATTTAAAATTCTCCTCGTTCCGAGCAATTTATGGCTGACTTATTTTAGATTATAATGGAAGAATAAAGAGACATGTTTTCATCCGAGTGGCGAGATCTCTTGTTGTCGACATTACATAAAATGACCTCAAGGAGTCGCAGAAGGTCTCCTCTTGGATTGTTTTCCCAAGGGCCATCGACTCCAACTCCTCATTGGAAAAGAGCCTCGTGTCTTGATGATTCCTTCATCTAGAAAAAAAGGAAAACAATTTTTTCACAAATGTTTCGAGTAGACAGCCTGGGTTATTCTTCGTCTTGTCTGGCAAAAACCTCAGTCTTACTCGTTCCTTTTCGTCAGCAAGTCGTGCTCGATTGGTCGAGGAACTCCCGGTACCCCGAAAACTCCCGCATTTTCGGAGAAATCGCGTCTCTCGGGCCGGCATTTCTTCTTCTGGACTCTCCCGAGTCGGAAGCCAGCTTTTCTCAAGGAGGTGCGACGCCGGTATATACAAATAACACACCAGAAAAGAAATTTTCCTAACATTCCAAGGTATTTATAATACCCCATTCCTCAGTAAAATTCGTAATCGTTACGTTACCATTCGCTTTGTTTGTTTTCCATTTTCCCTGCTCAATATTCGCCTTCATTATCTGAAGTAAATAAAAACAGGGTTTCGCAGTCATACCGTCATCGCGAATTTTCGAATCATTCAAATTTGAACCGAGTGCTTTCAGTTAACGATGTGAGTGAAGTGAAAAGGTTAATTACGCGAGGCTCCAAAATGTCAGTGACCTTTGAAATATTTGTCCTTCTTGAAAGAATCTCGAAGAACGAGCGATTTTAAATTCACAATCTTTCGATTGGATTTTAATTTGACAGTTTGATCTGAAATATTGTTCTGTAGAGTGTCCGGTAGGTGTTGAAATGAACTATTTTTGAAATGTTTCCTTGCCAACGGAATATTTAATATTACTGCAAAAATTCTTTCAATTCAAAAAGACGAACGTTTTTTTTTTCGATTCGAATTTTTGTAAGACAGTGTATTTCAACTTGTTTGTGCAAGAATTTATCTTGAGAAAATATTGTTGTTCGTGCTAAATGCAGTATCACGAGCCATACACGAGCGAAAGCTTTTGGCTTTGTTATCTCTTTATCGTTTGTAACCGTGGTAGATATTTTCCTGCGAAATATGTGAGGCGAGTTTTGATCACGGTCAGGGTCGCATCGACGCCGTTGATCGACTCAGATAGCCTCTATGAGATATATTGTTTCTCTGTTTGTCTCCGCTCTTTTGCAGAAAGTAATCACCGAAAAATAGACAATTTCTGGGACTTTATCGACTAATCTACCTGAGTAGAGTCTAATCGTTTAAATTATATTTATCGAAATTGTTTTACACAAAAAAACTTAGCAACATTAACACTGTGGGCAAAAAACGTGATATTTACGTTTCCAATACGAAACCGGGGCTAAGTGGCGCACCCTTACTTTCTGTATTTAAAATGCGATATTGCTTCTTCTAGGTTTTCCAACTGAAGTTTTACAATTATTAGTTACAATCATCTATATTTTTTTTCATAAAATAAGCAAATATCGCATTCAGAAATGCAGAATTAGGGGTGGCCCCTTTAGCCCCAGTTGACGGCATTAAAAAAAATTCTGCGGAGGATTTTCAGGATTAGTTTGTTTAATGGAAATTACTGTTTTGTGTTGTAAGTGAGGAATTTCGCAGCATTTAATGAACGATAATTTCTAACTAATTGATAACTGTGTTCACAGAATAGCAGGGCGTAAGGCACCTGGCTCGTCAAGATGAGGCCAGACGATCTTCTTCAAACCGAGAGGAGGATGACGGAAACGATGTCGGAAACATCGGAGGGCACGGGGACCACAAGCATCTCCGGAAAATCAAATTTCGAGACCGAAATGCAAAATTTTGCGACCCTCCTGGGCATCGCGAATCCCGAGGATGTTCACCAGGATCGATTCCGGGTCGATCGACGCAAATTGGAGCATATGCTTCTCGGTGAGTACCCCTCGCTTTTTATCATTTTAATCAACATCATCAACAAGTCTTGAAAATGAAAAACATTCTTAATTGAATCAGACTTTTGTAAATTTTATATAGTTTTTATTTTAGCAATGTTTTAATTTTCTTTTCCTGGCGTAATGAATTATTGTTTCATACTTTATGGATCAGCTTGCATAAAATAGAAAGTCGATCACCTTTTTTTAGCATTCATTCTCGTTCAGATCTAATTTGCATATATTGATAGATTTCGACTCGCGTAATGATTCTTGTCTAAAAATAAATATAAAGAGATAAAAATGTGAATGTTCCAAGACTCTTGTATTATGAAACAATTTTACTAGGGTACTATTATTTTGTTTTTAGATAGTAAAGTAATTTAAATTGAAGACAATATTACGATTAAAATTAGTCGATTTTTGAATTGATGAAACGGATAAATTTTTTAATTTTAAACATAATAATAATAATATTATGAATTTCTTGGGCATTAAATGTCACGTAAAGTCGGCGATGTTGATGAAATAATCGCGGAAGTTTACGCCTTCAATAACTCGAAAGATATTGGTGTGGTTACCACCGTCACCACGGGAAATGAAGTGTAGTAAAGAGTTAAAGACATTAATTCAAAGATTACGTATATAATTTCTTGACATTACAAAAAGTGATAAAAAGGTATATTGAATAATTGAATGTTATATCAAGCTTCCAGTAGCAAATAAAAGTTGAATAGAATAAAAAATGGAAAAAGTTGCTGAAAAAATGAATAAAAAAATGTCATAGATTTTTTAAGACCTATCAATTAAGCTTTCAATTATTTCTGTCATTTCGAAAATAAGTGAAAGAATAAATCTATCATCAACGTGTCGCTCGGAGTCGTTAAATATTCAAATCATAAGCTTGAGAAGTCTTAACCTCTAATTGTTTTGATCGAATTTAAATACTTAAATAGACAGCTTGTTTGTAAACGACATTAGTGGGACAAGGCAATTCCTTCAACCGTAATCATTTGTTAACTCAATTGATATAATATGAATTTGTCACTCCAATCATATGATGTCTCATAATAACTGAAACTTTCTTTAATAGACGTTGTTATTAATACGTGCACACTGGAGTGATTCATCTTATAAGGGGGAAAAAATGATTTTTGAATCTGAACGTCACTAGCAAGTTGTACTTTTTTAGTCAACAAATTAAAAAAAAATTTATCTTTATTTTTTTATTTTCTCAATGTCTTGGAAATGCATGGATTACATTTTTATACATACACAGGGTGTCTACTTGCCAGGAAAACCCGGAATTGTCAGAGAATTTTTATATACAAAAAAGAATCCAGAAATGTCAGGGAATTTTTTCGAGAGCGTACTTAAATTAAAAAAAAATTATAAAATGTAATTAAATGACAATTTTTGAAAGATTAAATAGCAGTATTTTTTCATTGTTAAAATAGCTTTATATTACTCAATTGAACTATTTCGTCGATTTTTTTTTTGTTGAAAATAATTTTTTAACTGAAAATTTAACTTTTTTGTGTAAAAATTTATGTATTATATTGAAAATTCGTCTTTTTTTTGTTAGAAAATTAATCTTCTTGGAGGAAAATTCATATTTTTTGTTGAAAATTAAACTTCTTGGTTGGAAGTTAAACTCTTTTTAACTTTTTTTAAATTTTTTAAATTAAAGATTCATCATTTTTGTAGAAAATTCATCACTTTGATTACAAATTTACATTTTTTGTTGAAAATTCGTTTTTTTTTGTGTGGAAAATAATTTTTTTTAACTGAAAATTTAGCTATTCCATTCTTGGTTGAAAATTTACACTTTTTATTTGAAATTTTAGCTTTTTTGTTGAAGATACATACGTGTTTTATGGTTGAAGTTTCACCTTTTTGGTTGAAAAATCAGCTATTGCAATTAAAGATTCATCATTTCAATGGAAAATTCAATTATTCCAATATCCGATTCATAATCTTATTAGAAAATGCATCGTTTTTGTTGAAAAATAATCCTTTTGGTTTAAAATTTAATTATTCCAGTAGAAGATTCATAATTTTAGTTGA
>CAKNYM010050892.1:199073-226633 GCA_932195095.1 Andricus curvator
GGTTTAAAATTTAATTATTCCAGTAGAAGATTCATAATTTTAGTTGAAAATTCATCATTTTTGTTGAAAATTTAACTTTTTGTTGAAAATTGTTCTTTTTTTTGTTGATTTTTTTTAATTGCAAGTTTAACTAATCCAGTTGAATATTCCATAATTTTAGTTGAAAATTCATCACTTTAATTAAAAATTCAACTCTTTTGTTGAAAATTCATTTTTTTAACTGAACATTTTACTAATCCATTTTTAGTTGGTCATCTTTTTTGTTAAAAATTAAACTGCATGGTTGAAACCTAAATTCATGGACTTAAGGGACAAATTAAAGAAATGATTAATTATGTTTTTAGTATTAATTATTTATTTAATTCTTCGATAGTGCTGAGATCTTTAAGAATATCTTGCGATATAATTTGCCAAAGCTTTCTAAATAAAGCATATTAATTAAATACCTAGAAAATTAAACTGTTTCAATTCGAAAGTCTTAGTAGTTGAATAAATAAAAAAGGCCGATTAAAAAAAATTAAATAAACTATTTTCAATTTTAAAATAATCTTAAATTAATAGATTCATAATTAAACACTTTCATTTAATTATAAGTTCTATTAAAATATTGTTTCAGTGTAAAATATTCAGTTTTTAACCCATTCAATTTAAAAATGTTGATTCAGTCAAAGAAAATTTATCCAATATTTAACAATATTGGACTGTTTATTAAATAAATTTAAACTTTGAACGTTACAGCTTTAATTGTTCTAGTTGTAGAATTTTCAATTTGTAACTGAAATTATTGAATTTTCATGTATAAATAACAAGTAAAGAATTATTAATTTTAAAAACTTCGAGTAAGTTGAAGAGATATTTAGAAGTTTAAACAAGATTTTAATTAATTTAAAACTTGAAAAAATTTCAACATTTTTTAAAACAAATTGTAGATTTTTGAAGATTGCGAAATAAATTTTGGAAGCTTTCTAAGGATTTGAAAGGGTTTTCGGTAATACAAAAATTTTCTAAAGATTCCTGGACATTTTTTAAGTTTAAAATTGTTAAAGCGGAATTTGCAAGATTTGGCGGCAGTTTTTTTTTTAATTTGGCAAGATTAAAAAAAAATTGTAGAAAAAATTCGAATAATTTTTAAAGATATTTAAAAGTTTTGTAAACATTTATAAATCATTAAAGATGTCAAAATGTTCCAAAAAATTCAAAACAAAATGTTTAAAGATATTCAAACAATTTCTTAAGATGCCTGATAAAATTTAAAACAATTTTTTATTTTGAAAAAATGTTTTAAAATATTTTAAAACAAAACCAAATTTTAATGATATATATTATTTTTGTTTAAAATTTGAATTAAATAGAAATCGTAAAGAAAATTGCACAATTAACAGAAAGTGAGCTCACCTGCCTTTTCAAGTTTCTTCTCGTGGACTCTTAAAAAATACCACTTGTGTTTTATGACTATAATTTTTAAGGAATTTGATATTTTTCTGATTGCTCTTTCGAAAGAATCATTACTGTGTGAACAATGTGGTTTATACTAATAGTTCTATTAAGAGACATAATATCCCCTAAGTACTGTTGTAAACCTGAAATTTTTAAATATTTGAACTTTTGAAAGTAAAATTTGATCACTTCATTATTTTCTTAACCATACGTAACTTCTGAACGAATCCTTTTCTGGTTGGATTTTGCGGTCCTTTTTAGTAATAATAGGATCAATATTGAGAAAAGCTTCCTAATAACATAATAGGGTGTCTACCCTACTTGGAAAACTCGAAATTGTCACTAAATTTTGATATGCCTGGAGACACCTGGAAATGTCAGGGAATTTTTTCGAGAGCGTGCTAATTTTTTGTTTAAATTCCAATATAAAATTGAACAAAAATATTTCTTTCCTTGTTAAATTAGCTTTATATTACGGTCTATTTAACTACTTTGTTGAAAATTGGATTTTTTTTGTTTGAAATTAATTTTTTAAACTGAAAATTTAATTATTCTATTCTTCGTTGAAAATTGATCGTATTTTGTTCCAAATTCAATTATCTGGTGGAAAATTCACGCGTTTTGTTGAAAATTCATTCTTTTTTTGTAGAAAATTAATCTCCTTAGTTGAACATTAATCTTTCTGCTTGAAAATTCAATAGTTGCAATTTTTTCTCCCTTGACTGAAAATCTTTCTTAGTTAAAAATTGAACTCATGCTGAAAAGTCGTATTTTTTGGTTGAATTCGACTGTTTTTGATTAAAAATTAAAATCTTTTTGGTTGAATTATCAACTACCACATTTTTTGTTCAGAATTCATCTTCCTTGGAATAAAAATTTAAGTACTTAGCTAAAACTTAAACTTTTTTGTTGAAAATTAACTTTTTTGGCGGAAGATTCGTCTTTTTAAAACTGAAAATTTAACTACTCAATTTTTGATTTACAAAATATCTTTTTTAGTGGAAAATGCGTCTTTTTGTTAAAAATTAATATTCATGGTTGTCAATTAAATGATTTTAGTGAAATATTCACCATTTTAGTTGAAAATTCATCATTTGAGATGAAAATTCATCTTTCTGGTTGAAAATTCATCACTTTATTTGAAAATGTAACTATTTTTTCAACTGAAAATTTAACTAGTATTCCAAATAATTATCCCATAAGTTTAGTTGAAAATTAATCCGTTCGGTTGAGAATTAATAAAAAAATGTAATCATTCAATTTTTGGTTCACAATTTTTTTCTTCTTGTTTTGAAAATTCATCTTTTTGGTTGACAACTGATCTTTTTTAGTTGCAAAATTCATTTATTTTGTTGAACATCTGTCTCTTTTTGGTAGAAATTAACCTTCTTGGTTGAAAGTTTATTTTTTCTTGGGTGAAAATTCAACTATTCCAGTTAAAGATTCATATTTTTGGTTGAAATTTCAACTATTCTTGTTTAAAATTCAGCAGTTTGGTTGAAAGTTTATTATTTTAAGTGAAAGTTAAACTATTCCATTTTTGTTTGAAAATTTGTCTTTCTTAGTTCAAAATTAAACTAGTTGGTTGAAAATTTGTCTTTTTTAGTTGAAAATTCAACTATTTCATTGAAAATTCATTTGTTCTGTTGAAAATCGTCTTTTTTGGTAGAACATTAATCTTTTTGTTTTAAAATTAATCTTCTGGTTTGAAAATTCATCGTTCCAGTTGAAAATTCAAGTATGCCAGTTAAATATTCTTAATTTCAGTTGAAAATTCATCTTTTCGGTTAAAAATAAAACTACTTGGTTGAAAGGTAAACTCTTTTGTTAAAAATTCATCTTTTTGGATTGAAATTGATCTATTCCAGTTGAAGATTCATCATTTTAGTTGAAAATTGATCACTTTGGTTGAAAACTTTTTTTTGTGGAAAATTAATTTTGTTAACTGAAAAATTAACTACTTCATTTTTGGCTAAAAACTGATCTTTTTTAGTTCGAAATTAAACTATTTGGTGGAAAATTAATCCTTTTCAGTTGAAAATTCAACTATTTGGTGGAAAATTAATCTTTTTGGTTGAAAATTCATCACTTTATTTGAAAATGTAACTATTTTTTTTAACTGAAAATTTAACTATTATTCCAAATAATTATCCCATAAGTTTAGTTGAAAATTAATCCGTTCGGTTGAGAATTAATAAAAAAATGTAATCATTCAATTTTTGGTTCACAATTTTTTTCTTCTTGTTTTGAAAGTTCATCTTTTTGGTTGACAACTGATCTTTTTTAGTTGCAAAATTCATTTATTTTGTTGAACATCTGTCTTTTTTTGGTAGAAATTAATCTTCTTGGTTGAAAGTTTATTTTTTCTTGGTTGAAAATTCAACTATTCCAGTTAAAGGTTCATCTTTTTGGTTTAAAATTCAACTATTCTTGTTGAGAATTCGTCAGTTTATAATAAATTAAAAATTTTAAAGATTTTTCGGGTTTCAATCGTGTGTGAAACTATGAATGTTGCTTAAATGTTGTTTAAAATAAATGAATGAATGTTTAAAATGAATGAAAGAATGTTGTTTACAATTTTAAAATTTAAATTTATTATAATGATTCATCGTGAAAGTATTAAATCAATTCATCAGTTTAGTTGAAAATTTATTATTTTAAGTGAAAGTTAAACTATTCCATTTTTGGTTGAAAATTTGTCTTTTTTTTTTTGAAAATTCAACTATTTAATTAAAAATTCATGTATTTTGTTGAAAATCGTCTTTTTTGGTAGAAAATTAATCTTTTTGTTTTTAAATTAATCTTCTTGTTTGAAAATTCATATTTCCAGTTAAAAATTCCAGTATTCCAGTTAAATATTCTTCATTTCAGTTGAAAATTCATCTTTTCGGTTGAAAATAAAACTACTTGGTTGAAAGTTAAACTCTTTTGTTAAAAATTCATCTTTTTGGATTGAAATTGATCTATTCCAGTTGAAGATTCATCATTTTAGTTGAAAATTCATCACTTTGGTTGAAAACTTTTTTTTGCGGAAAATTAATTTTGTTAACTGAAAATTTAACTATTTCATTTTTGGCTGGAAACTGATCTTTTTTAGTTCAAAATTCAACTATTTGGTGGAAAATTGTTCTTTTTTAGTTGAAAATTCAACTATTTGGTTGAGAATTCATAATTTTGTTGAAAATCGTATTTTTGGTAGAAAATAAGTCTTTTTTGTTAGGAATTTGAAGCGGTTTCAATTTAATTTATTGTAGTAACCACATTCATTTTATCTAAGTATGTGCTGAATTAGTATAAGAAGATAAAATAAAAATTTGTTTGAATCATTATTCAAATTAATGGACTTTAGATTCAACTTCAAGAAATGATTAATTAGGTTTTCTAGTATTTTTTAATTATTTATTTAATCGATGGTGCTAATATGTTCAAGAATATCATGTCATAATAAATTCGCGAAATTTTATCCAAATTTCGAATCGATTTATACCTGGAAAAAACTTGAGATACCCGGAAAATCCTCGGAATTTTCAGGGAATTTTCTTCCAGGATTTGGGTAGACACCCTGTAAATATAGATTATTATCTGCGTTTACCGTTGTGGGTTTACAAAAATTGGCAAAATGCAATATTCAATCTGATTTAAGAATCGAACTCACATTGTTACGAAACATTTGATATTATGTGACGGATTCGCCCTTGTCACAAACTTGAGATGTGTTTAGAATTGCACATGACTCCTAAATTATTCATTTGCGAATTTAAATTGCAAATACGAACAAACCGAATTTACCTTATATTACATTCCTGTATTGTTGACTAAGCTGCAGAGTAATTTCAATTTCAGGAATATATTTATTTCCTCGTGATATTGATTAAATGCATTTAATTCATTCCAGACTTCACTCTCTTTCCCCTATTCCCCGTATTTAGTCCTTTTTTAAAGGAATTTCTCTTTTTTCCATATTTTCAAGTAAGTTCCTCTTTTTCTAATTTTTTCGCTTAAGGTCGTGCCGAAAATCGTATGAATGATGAATATGAATGAAAAAAAACAACATTTTTTATGAAAAAAAAATTGAAAACTTACAAAAAATACTTATTTTAACAATAGCTTTTGTAATTGAATTTTTTCTTCCTGTCGCGTCTTATCAGTTTTTTTAAAATGATGGAATTTTAATAAATCATGGCTTATTTTGAGAGAAAAAACATTTTCTACATATTTACTGTTCACAATTTCAAAAATAAGTAAATAATTTTTAAATATAATTATTTGTTAAAAAAATGTTTCCATTTAAAAAAAAAAATTATTCTTAGGATTTCAGCCATAGAAAAAGTTACTTTCAAAATTGGAAACAGTAGAGTTGTAGAGAATATTTTCCCTGGAGACGTATGCCATCAATTATTAAAATTTACCCATTTTTCAAAAATTGGTAAGAATCGATAGTAAGAAAAAATTCAGTTTCAAAAAACGTTGTTAAAAAAACCTTTTTTTGTAATGTTTAACGTTTTTTCATTAAACATGTTTTTTACTAAAAATTACATGAAACTCCAACTATTTTTGGTAGAAAAGACATATCTTTTGTTTAAAATTAATCTTTTTTGGTTTAAAATGAACTTATTTGTTGAATATTCAACTGTCTTATAACAAATTCGCCTTTTTGGCTTCGAAAATCAACTTTTTGTTTGAAAAATTCATCTTTGTAGGTTGAAAATTCACCTTTTCGATTAAAAATACGACTATTTTGTTAAAAATTTAATTATTTTGTTTGAAATTTACCTATTTGGTTAAAAACTCTTCCTTTTTCGTTGAAAACAAGAATATTTTGGCAGAAAATTAAACTATTTGGTGGTTGAAATTTTTTGTTTGTTGACTTTTGGTTGAATTCAACTGTTTTTTATTTAAAATGAAAATATTTTTGCCTGAATATATTCGAGTTTTTGTTAAAAATGAATTTTTTTGACTGAAAATTGAACTTCCATTTTTGATTAAAAATTGATCTTTTTTAGTTGAAAATTAACTTTTTTGTTGAGAATTTACATTTTAGAGTTGAAAATTCAACTTTTTTTGTAGTAAATCCAACCTTTTTTTTCTTTCTTGACTAAAAAATCTTTTTCGGTTGAGAATTCATCTTTTTTAGTTGAATTTTAATTCTTTTTAATTAAATTTCTATTATATTTTTGGCTTAGAATGCATCGCTCTTGGTTAAAAATTCAAGTATTTTGTTGAAACTCATATTTTTGACTAAAATATCAGCTATTACATTATTCGTTGAGAATTCATCTCCTTGATTGAAAATTTAACTAATTTGTTGAAACTTTGTTTATTTGTTGTTTTTTTTAAACTGAAAATTTAACTACCCCATTTTTGATTGAAAATTGATCTTTTTTATTTGAAAATAAATTTTTTTTTTCTTAGTATTAATATTTCCGGGTTGCAAATTTAACTGTTTTTTAGAAAATTCAACAATTTTTTCACTTTTTTGCCTAAAATATATAGATAGATAATATAGATAGGTAGATAGTTCGTCCTTTTGAATTGAAAATTAATCTTTTTGTAGAAAAGGCTTCTTTTTTGGTTAAAGTTAATTCTTCTTCATTCAAAAGTCTACTATTATATTTTTGATTCAGAATTAACCTCGTTTTGTTCAAATGTTCTACTATTTCGTTCAGTTTTAATTATTTTTTTGAAAATTCAACTGTTTTTGTTGGAAAGTCATATTTTTTGGTAAAAAAATCAGTTGGATTGTTGAACATTCTACTTTTGGGATAGAAACTTCGTCATTTTGGATTAAATATTCATATTTTGGTAGAAAAGTAATATTTTTTGGTTGAAAGTTTTTTCTTTTTAAATAAAAAGTCTAGTATTATATTTTTCTTCAGAATTAATCTCTTTTGGTTATAAATTCTATTATATGGTTGAAAATTTTATTAATTTGTTGAAAGTCACCTTCCTTGCTTAAAAATTCAACTTTTTGTTGAAAATTCGTCTCTTCTGTTTAAAAGTTCAACTATTCGGTTGTAAATGCAATTTTTTGGTTGGAAATTTATCTTTATTGGTTGAAAATTACCTTTTTTGTTGGAATTTTATCTTTTCAGACTTAAAAGTCAAATGTTTTCTAAAAAAGTCGACTTTTTAGATTGAAATCTCAACTCTTTTGTTGAAAATCCATCTCTTTTGTTAAAAAATTCATCTCTTTTGTTAGAGAATTCATCTTTTTTGGATATAAATTCTAATGTTTTGTTGAAACTTTTATTATTTTCTTGAAAAGTCATGTTTTTTGGTTAAAAATGCAACAATTTTTGGTTGAAGTTTAATATTGTTTCTTTGAAAATTCAACTATTTGGTTAAAAATTTAACTTTTTTGTCGAAAATTCGTCTCTTTTGTTCGAAAGTTCATTCTTTTTAAATGAAAAGTCTAGTATTATATTTTTGTTTAGAATTAATCTCTTTTGGTTATGAATTCTATTATATGGTTGAAAATTTTATTACTTTGTTGAAAGTCATCTTCCTTGCTTAAAAATTCAACTTTTTGTTGAAAATTCGTCTCTTCTGCTTAAAAGTTCAACTATTCAGTTGTAAATGCAATTTTTTGGTTGAAAATTTATCTTTATTGGTTGAAAATTACCTTTTTTGTTGGAATTTTATCTTGTCAGGTTTAGAAGCCAAAAGTTTTCTGAAAAAGTCGACTTTTTAGATTGAAATCTCAACTCTTTTGTTAGAGAATTCATCTTTTTTGGTTATAAATTCTAATGCTTGTTTGAAACTTTTATTATTTTCCTGAAAATTCGTCTTTTTTTGGTTAAAAATGTAACTCTTTTTCATTGAAGTTTAATCTTTTTTTTCTTTGAAAGTTCGACCATTTGTTTGAAATTTCAACTATTTCGTTAAAAATTCAACTTTTTTGTTGAATTTTTATTATTTTCTTGAAAATTCATCTTTTTTGGTTGAAAATGCAACACTTTTGGTTGAAGTTTAATCTTTTTTTCTTTGAAAATTCGACCATTTGTTGTCAAATTCAACTACTTGGTTAAAAATTCAACTTTTTGGTTGAAAATTCGTCTCTTTTTCTTGGAAGTTCAACTATTTGGCTGTAAATGCAATTGTTTGGTTGAAAATTCAACTATTTAGTAAAAAATTTATCTTTATTGGTTGATAATTACACTTTGTTTTTTGTCACAAATTCTAACGTTTGGTTGAAGATTTTATGATTTTCTTCAAGTCATCTTTTTTGGTTGAAAATGCCACTCTTTTTGGTTGAAGTTTAATCTTTTTTCTTTGAAAATTCGACCCTTTGGTTGAAAATTCAACTTTATTGTTGAAAATTCGTCTCTTTTGCTTGAAAGCTCAACTATTTGGTTGATAATTCATCTTTATTTGTTGAAAATTACATTTTGTGATGGAAATTATCTTTTCAGGCTTAGAAGTCAAATCTTTTCTAAACAAGTCGAATTTTCAGATTGAAAACTCAACTCTTGGTAAAAATTCATCTTTTTTGGTAGAAAATTCATCTTTTTGGTGGTAATTCAAATATTTTGTTGAAAATGCAATATATTTTGACCATGAATTCTTATATGAATATTGTTCCTACATCAATTTGATTTAGAAGAATTTATTTCCCTATTTTTCTCCTATTTTCGTTAAAAATCACCCTGTTTCCTCTGATTGGGGGAGCATTTTGGGCTGGGAAGTCTATAATTATCTCATTAGAATATCTGATACATTTGCTGCACTTTATTCACTCATTTTATCTGCCTGACTGAATTCGTATTAATAACTTTTCTGCAACGTTTCAATTATTTCGACTAGAAGAAAACATTATTATCGATCATTCTTGGCAGTTTTTATATGTTATTAGCATTAATTGATCACCTTAATTAAAAAAATAAATAAATACCGCAACTTTTAATTTACTTTTTAATTTTCAGTTGACAATGAAACTACAGAAGCTGCTGAAGCTTTTTTCCAGAAGGTGAGTTTTCCTTTTCACCTATTTAGTATAAAATGTATGCCAATTAACTGAAATTGAAGCCGTTTATCAAAAAAGGGCCTAAGTTTTATTTTTTCAAAATGAAACTAAATATGCGAAAAGGGCCTATTAAATACCCTCTACTGAATTCTTCAATTAAAAATATATTATTAATCTCTAATTAATCTTAAAATTGATTACAAAGTATGATGATTTTCGAAAAAAGAAACTATATATGTGATTGTCAATTCAAATTTACGCAAAAACCTGGAAAGTAAGGGAATCAGGGAATTTTATTAATCGGGAAATGTTTAGGAATTTTGAAAAAAAAATGTTATAAAAGTCAAAGAATTTCTATAAGAGACATTTTAAATAACTGTCAAGGGTAATAAATTTGAAATTATTTTATTCCGCTTATAAAAAATTCTATGTTAAAAATATTACAAGATTAAGATTCTGGTCTTTACATATTAGTGGCCAGGGAAAATAAAAAATAAAAATAGGAAATTTTGAAAATGAAGTTTTGCGGCCTCCTTGATATAATATTCTGGTCAGTAATTTATTTGTATATTTCTTTTTTTACAGTTGCTTCTTTTTGGCGATTATATTTTTAGTAAAATGATTTATTATTTGGTTGAAAATTCAAGTATTTGAAAAAAATCTTTTTGGTTGAAAATAATAATTGTGATGAAAATGCAACCTTTTTTCGTTGAGGTTTTTTAATTATTATGAAGAATATTTAAATATTCAACTGTTTTGTTGAAATTTCGACCTTTGAGTTTGTTGCAATAAATAACTAAATTTGAAATTTTTCAATTTTAGTCTGAAATTGGTTTGTTCCGTTTATAAAAGATTTTATGTTTCAAATTTTACAAGATAAAATTGCTGGCCTTTGAATATTAATGGTCAGGGAAAATTCAGGGAATTTTGAAAATGAAGTTTTGCGACCACCCTGATTAAAAACTTTGAATCCTCTGTATTAAAGGCGGATATCGAATTAACCAAACCAAAAATACAACTGGTTTTGTTTCAAGTTTAATCTTTTGTTTATTGAAAATTCGACCGTTTGGTAGAAAAATCATCTTTGCAGGTTGAAAATTAAACTGTCTTCTAAAAAATTCGTACTTTGGCTTGAAAATTCAGATATTTAAAATTGTACCATTTGGTTGATCAAACGTCAACCAAAAACAGTTTAATTTTCAACAAAGAAGTTAGATTTTCAACCAAAGAAGTGTATCTTAAACAAAATTAATTTTTAAAAAAATTCAACTTTTAACAACAACCAAAAATGCATTTCTTATATTTTTTTCAACTTTTGTCTTTTTTGGTAGAAAGATAATCTTTTTGATTAAAAATTTCACTATTTGGGTAAAAACTCATCTTTTTGGTTGAAAGTTGAACTACTTTCTTAAAAATTTATGTTTTTAAAGATTCACGTCTTTGGTTGAAAATTTAATTATTGTGTTGAAAATTCAACTGTTTGTGGGTGAATTTAAATCTTTTTGTTTAAAAAATTCTATCATTTGTTTGATTAAACCTCAACCAAAAACCTTTGAATTTTCACCAAAATAGTTAAATTGTCAACCAAAGAGGTGAATCGTAAAAAAATAATTTTTAACAAAGTAGTTCAACTTTCAAACAAAAAGATGAAGTTTTAACCAAATAGTTTGAAAAATTTTATTTTTTGTTAAAAATTCGTCCTTTTGGGTTGAAAATTCATCTTTTGTGATAGAAAAGTCATATTTTTGGTTGAAATAAATTAATTTGAAGGTTTTGAATTTTAATCTGAAATTTGTTTGTTCCGTTTACTGGTCTTTGAATATTAATGGCCGGGGGAAAATCAGGGATTAATCAGGGAATCCCCTGTATTAAAATTAGATACAATTGGGTGGGCGGGTGAGTTTGTCTTTAAGATAATGATTACAATATCGAATAATCAATTTTAAAAAACCTCGGTATAAGGCTTAAAGGTAGACAACCAAAAGAAATGCAAGTGGAAAATTGATATATTTGGTTAAAAATTTAACTATTCTGTTGAAATTTCGTTTTTTGTTGAAAATTAATTTTTTCAACTGAAAATTTAACTGTTCCATTTTTGGTTGAAAATTCAACTATTATTTGAATTTCATGTATTTTGTTGAAAATTTCTTTTGTCTGGTAGAAAATTAATCTTCTTGTTTGAAAATTCATCTTTCTGATTACAAATTTATTTCGTTGGTTGAAAATTTAACTATTTTGTTAAAAATTCGTTTTTTTTCTTGGTTCAAAACAATTTTTTTAACTGGAAATGTAACTATACCATTTTTAGTAGAAGATATAAATTTTTCAGTTGAGAATTCGTCTTTCAGTTGAAAATTGAATTGTTTTGTTGAAAATTCGATCATTTTTTTCCTTAAAAAAAATGGAATTAACAATTTTACTAGTCCACTTTTGGTTGAAATTTTTTTTAGTTGAAAATTGGTTTCTATAGTTTAAAATTAACCTATTTTGTTGAAAATTCTTTTTTTGCTGTTGAAATTTAATTTTTTTAAACTGAAAGTGTAACTATTCCATTTTGCGTTAAAAATGTACTTTTTTTATTTAAAAGTTGATTTATTTTGTGAAAAGTTCGTTTTATTTCTGGTACAAAATTAATTTTTTGGTTTGAAAAATGAATTTTTTTATAAATTCGTTGTTTTTTGGTTGGAAATTTCTCTTTCTTAGTTGAAAAATAATTTCTTGAGTTGAAAATTGAACTATTTTAAATATAGAGAATATACAGAGTATAGCTACATTTTCAGTTTAAACAAAAAAATTTTCAACAAAATAGGGTAATTTCGAACTATGGGAATGAATTTTCAACTAAAAAAAAAAAAATTCAACCAAAAGTTGTCTAGTTAAATTGAAAATTTAACTACTTGAAAATTTACGTTTTTAGGTAAAAATTAATGTATTTTGTTAAAAGTTCGTCTTATTTCTAGTAAAAAATTAATTTTTTTGTTGGCAAATTTTGTTTTGGTTAACAATGTATATTTTTTGGTCAAAAATTAATTTCTTAAGTTGAAAATTGAACTATTTTGTTGAAAATTCGATTTTTTTTATTGAAAATTAATTTCTCTTACGGAAAATTTAATTATTTCATTTTCGGTTAAAATTTTTTTTAGTTGAAAATTAATTTTTTACTTGAAAATTGAATTCTTTTATTGAAAATTTGTTTGTTTCTTGGTTGAAAATTCAGTTTTTAAACTGAAAATGTAACTATACCATTTTTGGTTGAAAATTCATTTTTTTTTAGTTGAAATGCGTTTCTTTAGTTGAAAATTGAGCTATTTTGTTTAAAATTCGATCATTTTTTAAATTGAAAATTCATTTTTCTAAATGAAAATTAATTAATTTAGTTGCAAATTAAACTATTTTGAATTATACCTACAGAAATATAGCTTCATTTTCTGTTAAAAAAATATTAATTTTCAACCAAAAAAATTTGTCTACAAAATAGGTTAATTTTAGACTATAGAAACGAATTTTCAACTTAAAACAATAAATTTTCAACCAAAAGTGGACTAGTTAAACTGAAAATTTACATTTTTTTAGTTAAAAATTCTTGTATTTTGTTCAAAGTTCGTCTTATTTCTAGTAGAAAGTTAATTTTCTTGTTGGATTTTTGTTTGTTTAAAATTCATCTTTTTAGTTGAAAATTAATTTCGTTAGTTAAAAATTGAACTATTTTATTGAAAATTCGATTTTTTTGGTTTGAAAATTAACTTTTTTAACTGAAAATTTAACTATTTAATTTTTGGTTAATATATATATTTTTTTGTTGTTAAAAATTCATTTTTTTTACATGACAATTGAACTATTTTTTATAGATTTGTTTTTTCCTTGGTTGAAAATTCATTTTTTTAAACTGAAAAGTTAAAATTGGTCTTTTTTAGTTGAAAAAAATTTATTTTCTCGGTTCAAAATTGAGTTTTTTGGTTGTAAATTGAACTCTTTTTTGAAAATTTGTTATTTTTTTTTTGGTTGAAAATTATTTTGTTGTTGTTGTTTAAAATAATTTTTTTTTAATGAAAATGTAGCTATATTCTGTTTTGGGTTGAAAATTGACCTTTTTTAGTCAAAAATTCATGTTTTTGTTGAAAATTCAACTTCTTTTTTTAATTCGTGGTTTGTTGATTGAAAATTCATTTTTTTAAACTGAAAATGTAGCTATATTCTGTTTTTGGTTGAAAATTTACCTTTTTTTTTTTGAAAATTCGTCTTATTTCTAAAATAAACTTAATTTTCTTGTATGAAAATTCATTTTTTTGGGTTGAAAATGTACCTTTTTCAGTCAAAAATTCATGTGTTTTGTTGAAAATTTCTTTCATTTCTAGGAGAAAATTAATTTTTTTGGTTGGAAATTGAAGTTTTTAAAAAAAATTTGTTGTTTTTTGGTTGAAAATTCTTTTTTTTTCTTTGTTGAAAATTAATTTTTTTAAATGAAAATGTAGCTATATTCTATTTTGGGTTAAAAATTTACATTTTTAAGTAAAAAATTCATGTATTTTGTTGAAAATTTCTTTCATTCTAGTAGAAAATAATTTTTTTGGTTGAAAATTCAACTTTTGTTTTAAAATTCGTGGGTTTTTGATTGTAGCTACATTGTGTTTTAGGTTGAAAATTTACCTTTTTTGTTTGAAAATTCGTCCTATTTCTAGTAGAAAATTAATTGTGTTGTTCGGAAAATTATTATTTTTGTTGTTGTTGGAAATTTAGTTTTTTCAGTTGAAAAATAATTTCTTTAGATGAAAATGTAACTTTTTTGAATATATAGAATATACAGAAATATTACTACATTTTCAGTTAAATTAAATTAATTTTCAACCCTTTCAACACTTTTTTGGTTGTTAAAAATTTATTTATTTATTTTTCGTGAAACATAGAAAAAATTATGAAAACACGTTCTTTGAAACCTTCTTTTAGTATAGAAAATAATGTTATATTATATTATATATTAAAATATTGCTTTCTCTTTTCAAACTGGTAGAAATTTCATCTTTGTTTTTGTTGAAGTATCAACTATTAGATTTCCGATTAAGAATTTATCTTTGTAGGTTAAAAATTCAACTGTGTATTTTTTTGAATATTCAACTCTGGTTTTTCATCCTCTTTTTAAAGTTAAATTATTTTGTTAGAAACTCATTTTTCTTGATTGAAAATGAAATGTTAGCTTAAAAAGATTCATTTTTTGCTCGAAAATTCAACTGTTTTGTTGAAAATTCATCTATTTGTACAGAAAATTCGTTCTCTTGGACTCAAAATTCAACAACTTTTGGTTGAAGTATAATCTTTTTTTTATTGAAAGTTCGACCATTTGGTTGAAAATTCGTGTCTTTGGGTTGAAAATTCATATTTTTTGGTCGAAAATTTAACTGTTTTGTTGAAAATTGGTCTATTTGGACAGGAAATTCGTAATTTTTGATTGAAAATTCATCTGCTTTTATTGAGCATCCAACACAGTCTTCGAAATTTTTTTGAAAATGCAACTGTTTTTGGTTCACGTTTATTCGTTTTTATTTGAAAATTAAACTAATTGGTTGAAAATTCATCTTTGTAGGTAGAAAGCTAGTTTTCCAATATTAATCTGAAATTGGTTGAAAACTACTTTCTTAAAAATTTATTTATTTAAAGATTTACCTCTGTGGTTGAAAATTTAACTATGTGGTTGAAAATAGAACTGTTTTTGGATTAAGTTGAATCTTTTTTGTTTGAAAATTGTGCCATTTGGTTGATCAAACTTCAACCAAAAATAGTTGAATTTTCAGTAAAATAGTTCAATTTTCAACCAAATAAGTGAATTAAAAAAAAATTAATTGTTAACAAAGTAATACAACTTTCAACCACAAAGATGAAGTTTTAATTAAGTAGTTCAAAATTTTTTATTTTTTGTTAATAATTCGTCTTTTTGGGTTGAAATTTCATCTTTTATGATAGAAAATTAATCTTTTTGGTTGAATATTAATGGTCAGGGAAAAATCAGGGAATTTTGAAAATGATGTTTCGCGGCCACCCTGATTAAGAATTTTGAATCCCCTGTATCCCCTATCGGATACAATTATGTGGGCGGATTAGTTTGTCTTTAAGACAATGATTACAATATCGAATAAACCAAAAAAAAACCTCGGTTTCAAGCTTAAAGGTAGACAACCGGAAGAAGTGCAAGTGGGAGTTGCATGCTGGGGCATTGAACTGTCACGTGATGTGACTTCGACACCTATGCCAATAACACTTTGCAAACGCCACCCAAGTTTTTTTTCTCCTTTCGAATTAAATGCCTCTCTGCATTAAAAGAGGACGGCTTCTTGCTTGATAAAAATTCGATTGACAATCGCTTGCTTAGTCATTATGTGGGGGTATCTTACAACACAATACCAGATCCATAAAACTATCATGCCCCTCGCAATTCTATCAAAATACTTTATTAAGGGGGAACCTCCTTACAGTGGATAATGCAACCTACAGCGGATAATCAGTAATGTAGAGCACAAATAAAAGAAAAATTATTTAATTTTAATTTATTAGTATGTGTAAGGCGTTAACTATTAATTAAATTAAATTAATCATTTTACGTACATTAGTTTATTTAATTAATGATTATACACTGTAGGTTGCATTCTACACTGTAGGGAGGTTTCCCCAACATACTTTATTACCGAAATTTATTATCATAATTCTTTATCGTAATTTATTATCATAATCTGTATTTATCTCCATCATTAAAATTCATATTCTTAAATTAGAGTATCGAGAAAATTGAACTCGTAAACTGAAATTAGACATGATAATTTTATTCCTGCAAGCAAGAATAATTATTTAAAATATTAGTTTCAGCAAAAGTTCTAGAAAGCTAGAATAAATATGTTCCGCTGGATTAACAAGGTGTTCATTAAAGGAGACTAGGAGGAGAGACGTGCATCTGAACTATTTTTTTTAAAATAAACAGACTTTATTCCACGCTCGACCGAAATGGCCACCTTTCGCCCCTGACAATAGAGGCGAAAGTAGCATATATTTCCCGTAATCCGCATTTGCGGGGCGAAAGTAAAATTTGCGGAGCGTAAATAAAATTGACATTTTTTTCTTTTTTTGTTCGACGGTCGCCATATTGAAAATCTGAGTACTTTATGTAACACCGAAGGAAAGTAGACTTTTCCCGCGGGAAAAATCTGCTTCTTTCGCCCCTTGTTACATAATGTACTATTAGATTCTTTGCCCTATTTCCCACTTTTCTCCTTTTTGGAAAATTCCTCTTTTCTCATTTGTTTTCAAGAAACTTCCCCTTTTGCTCGTTTTTTCGCTTAAATGCGAACTGAATTAATAGAACCCCATAAGAAACTCAAAATATTTGTTTTCAAAGTTAATCATTTTCTTAACTGTAAATGTAATTTTTCCATTTTTTCTTGAAAATGGTGGAAAATTAATCTTGTTACTTGAAAAATGATCTGTTTTGATTGAGGACTCAACTATTTTGTTGAAAATTCGTCTTTTTGGTTGAATTCAACTGTTTTTTATTCTGAATTAAAATCTTTTTTGGTTGAAATATCAACTATTACATGTTTCGTTGAAATTTATATTTTTTTGATGAAAAATGAGCTACTTGGTTGAAAGTTTATGTTTTTAGTTGAAAGTTGAACTACTACTTTATTAAAAATGAAAATGATCTTGGCAGATCGAAAATTAAACCCTCTTCTAAAAAATTCGTCTTTTTGGCTTAAAAATTCAACTATTTTGTTGAAAATTCAACTGTTTTTTATTCAACTTTAATCTCTTTTATTTGAAAATTCGACTATTTTGTTGAAAATCAATCTTTTTTGGTTGAAAATTCAACTATTTGGTAGAAAATTCATATTTTCTGGTTTAAAAAACTTTTTCTGTTTAAAATATCCTTTTTTTTCGTTGAAAATTTAACTCTTTGATTGTAAATGCAGTTTTTTGTTGAAAATTCATATCTTTGTCTTGAAAATTCAACTTTTTTGTAGAAAATTCGCCTTTTTGCCTTGAAAATTCAACAATTTGGTAGAAATTTCGAGTTTTTGGTAGGAAGTTATTATTCTTGGTTAAAAAATCATCTTTTTGGTTGAAAAATTTACTAGTTGTTTAAAAATGTAACTGTTTTTGGTTTAAGTTTAATCTTTTTTTTATTGGAAATTCGACCATTTGGTTGAAAATTCTATTACTTGGTTGAAAATTCAACTTTCTTGATTGGAAATTATCTTTTTTGTTAACATTTTATCTTTTCGGGTTTAAAAGTCAGCTGTTTTCTAAAACATTCGACATTTTATTTTTAAAACTTAACGGTATTGTTGATCATTCGTCTTCTTGGACTGAAAATTTATCTCTTTTGGTAGAAAATAATTTTTTATTGACAATATAACTGTTTGCTTGTAAATGAACTTTTTTGTTTGATATTCATATTTTTGGGTTGAAAATTCAACTCTTTTGCAGAAAATTCGTCTTTTTGGTTTGAAAATTATATAATTTGGTACAAAATTAAACTACTTAGTTGAAAGTTAACTTCTTTGTTGAAAATTCAATTGGTTTGTAGAAAATTAGTCATTTTGGTTTGAAAATAAATCTCTTTTGGTAAAAATGTCCTCTTTTGGTAAAACATGCAACTGTTGAAGTTTAATATTTAAAAAATTTAAAATTTGGTTGAAAATACAACTGTTTTTGTTTCGAGTTTAATCTTTTTTTTTCTGAAAATTTGACAATTTGGTTGATTAAGCTTCAACCAAAAACAGTTGGATTTTCAACAAAATAGTTAAATTTGCAAAAAAAAAGATGTGAATAATAAAAAACAATGAAATTTCAACCAAGTTCAGGTTTCAAAAATAAAGATGAATTTTTAACCAAATAGTTGAAATTTTTTTTTAAAGTGTTGTATTTTGTTGAACTTTCGTCTTTTTTTGGTAGGAAAAAATCTTCTTGGTTGACAATTCATCGTTTTGGTTAAAAATTTAAATATTTGAAAATATTCTTTGGTTGAAAATTTAACTATTTTGTTGAAAATTTAACTGTTTTTGGTTAAAGCTTAATCTTTTTTGTTTGAAAATTCGTCCATTTGGTTGATTAAACTTCAACCAAAAGTAGCTTCAAGAAAAATATTTTTTGTTGAAAATTCATTTGTTTTACAGAAAATTGATCTATTTTATTAAAAATTCATATTTTTGGTTGAAAGTTAATTCTTTTTAATTGAAAAGTCTACTATAATATTTTGTTCCTGAAGTCATCTCTTTTGTGTAAAAATTCTACTATTCGGTGGAAAGTTTCATTATTCTGTTCAAAATTTAACTATTTTTTTGAAGGTTAACTGTTTTTTGATCGAAAATTCAACTGTTTTGTTAATATTTTTTTTTTTGCTGGAAAATTCATCCTGCTAGATTGAAAATTCATCTTTCTGGGTTGAAAATTCAACTGTCTTCTGAAAGATTTGCCTTTTGGGCTTGAAAATTAAACTATTTGTTTGTAATTTGTACTATTTTGTCAAAAATTTAATTGTATAATCAAAAAGTCTTCTTTTTTATTCGAAAATTCAACTGTTTTGTTGAACATTTGTCTTTTTGGATAGAAAATTCGTCCTTTTGGATTGAAAATCAACTTTTGGATTGAAAATTCATCTTTTGGTAGAAATATCGTATTTTTTGGTTTAAAGTGAATTATTTTTCATTGAAAAGTCTATTACTATATTTTCGGTACAGAATTAATTTCTTTTGGTTATAAATTTTATTATTTTCTTACAAATTTTATTATTTTCTTAAACACTCATCTTTTGGTCGAAGATTCAACTATTTTGTTGTATATTCGTCTTTTTGGATAGAAAATTAATCCTTTTGAATTAAAAATTCATTTTTCTGGGTTGAAAAATCAACTGTTTTCTAAAAGATTCGTCTTTTTGATTCGAAAATTCAACTATTTGGTTGAAAATGCATTTGTTTGATTAAAGAGTCAACTTTTTTATGAAAATTTGTCTCTATTGCTTGAAAGTTCAACTATTTGGTTGTAAATGCAACTGTTTGGTTGAAAATTATTTTTTTTTTGTGTGAAAATTGAACTATTTCGTTTAAAACTCATCATTCTTGGTTGAAACTAAACTTTTCTGTTGAAAATTCATCTTTCCGTGTTTAAAAGTATACTGTTTTCTAATAAAAATTGATTTTTTAGGTTGATAACTTAACTTTTTTGTTAAAAATTATTAATTTCGTGTTGAAAGGAGGTATACATTTTTAGATCAATCTAGAATTCCCGTGTTGCTTCTTTAACTAACGCGTTCGTGCCGCAACACTGCTTCGACACAGGTCGCTGATCAATCTCTCTAGCAATCACCCTAGGCGAAGAGCTTCACAAAGTCATCATGTGTCATAGATCACACAAAAATACTTCATATTCAAAAGAATTTATTCCCCTATTTTTGTGAAAAGATCACCCTATTTTCCCTATTTTTTTAGAATTTTTGTCTAAAGTCTATATAAATAATTATTTCGCAATTTATGGCTGGAAGAAAAGAATATTTTTTTTCTAGTATGTCTGAGAATACCGATGCACTTAAAATGTACGTTTCTTTCATAATCGAGTAGAATTCAGTTCATGGCTGAGCAGTGCTCAGTGAGCACGTTACGTACGAAGTTTACTGATTGTGAGTTTTTATGTTCGCGATATTATTGGCAAATTGGAGTTTCTTCAAATATATGCAAATCTTCATGGTCACGGTCGAACGCATTTATTAAAATTTCTTTCCTTCGATATCGATAATATTGGCTGTATAAATAAAAAATATCAAGTCGTAGAGACTTGTTACTGATGACATCAAACGACGTCGATACGATCATTTAGCTTTTATCTCCACCATATTTTTTCCGCGACTTTATCAAATTTTTAATTCAAGAATTTTAAATTAAAAAGTTCAAAAAGTTTCTTTCATCTATTTTAATTTTTTTTACAAATATTTCTAAGTAAAAAAATAACTTCAGTTTTACTTAAAATTAAAAATTAAGTTGACTAATTGATTGTCTCTTGATTCAATTTTCCACAAAAGTGATGAATGCACAACCAAAAAGGTTAATTTTTAATAAAGTGGTTCAAATTTTACCCAAGTAGTTGAATTTTCAATTTTAAAAATATGTTTTTAACTAAAAATGGAATAGTTACATTTTCAGTTAGAAAAGTTCATTTTTAACAAAGAAAAGAGTTTTCAACAAAGTAGTTGAACTTTCAGCCAACGAGATGATTTTTCAACTTAAATGATGAATCTTTAACTGGAATAGTTAAATTTTCAGTTATAAAAATTAATTTTGGAGAAAAAAAGAATTTTCAATCAAAGAGATGAATTTTCAACGAAAATGATGAATCATCAACAAAAAAAAATATGTTTTTAACAAAATGGTTTAACCTTCTTCCAAGTAAATTCAAGATTTAACTAATAGTAAATATTTCTACCGAATGTGCTAACTAAAAAATCGAATGTTTTAGAAAACAGTTCACTTTTTAACCCGAAAAGATAAATTTTCAACAATAAAGTTACTTCTGATTCAAGAAAGATTAATTTACAAACAAATAGTTGATTTTTCAACAACAAAAAAACTAATTTTTAACTTTAAACCAAAAGAGACAATTTTTTACAAAATAGTTCAAGTTTTAATAAAATAGAATATAGTTGAATTTTCAACCCGAAATGATTAATATTTCACAAAGTGATAAATTCTCAACGAAAAATGTAATGCATGAAAAATGTGATATATTTTTGGCAGTTGACATTTCAATTTAAAAAAAAACATTTCAACAAAATAGTTAAATTTTCAACCGAAAAGTTGAATTTTTATCAAGAGAGATGAATTTTGAACTGAAACGATGCATTTTCCAACCAAAAAGACGAATTTTCAACAAATAAAGATTTTTCAGTCAAGAAAAAAAAATTAATCCATATTGTTGAACTTTCAACCAAAAAAGAGGAAGTTTCAAAGCATGAAGATAAATTTTCTACCAAAAAATACGAATTTTCAACTAAAGAAGATCAATTTTTAACAAAAAATGGATCGGTTACTTTTTAATTTAAACAAATTTTCAACTAGAAAAAAACGAATTTTCAACAAAATAGTTTCACTTTCAACCAAAGAGATAAATTTTCAACTGAAATGATGAAATCTATAACTGGAATAGTTAAATATTCAGTTAAAAAATTTAATTTTCAACCAAGAAAAAAAAACAGAATTTCCAGCCAGAGGGATGAATTTTCAACTAAAATTATGAATAAAAAAATGTGAATATTCAATCAATAAAATTAATTTTCTACCAAAAATACGAATTTTCAACTAGAAAAAAATCAATTTTCAATCAAAAATATCCGATCCAACCAAAAATGGGATAGTTACATTTATAGTTTACAAAAGTAACTATCAAACAAAAAAAAATTGAATTTTCAACAAAAAAGTTAATTTTTCAACCAAATAGTAGAATTTTTAACCAAAAAGTCGTATTTTCCAAAAAATAGCTGAATTTTCATCTAAGAAAGATTTGAGTTTTCAACACCAAAATATGAATTTTCAACATAACAGTTTAATTTTCAAAGAAAAAGAATGAATCTTCAAGCAAATTGTTGGGTTTGAGTTTCATTCACCTATTTCCATTAGTTTAAAAAGGCCTCGAAGTAAAAAATTACAAATTAGGTTGAATAATTGATTATTTCTTGATCCGAATAATTAAAATTTGAATTACTAGTCGAAGCTTACGGACAGCTGATGTTTCTTTTAACCTTTCCCTGGTTTAAGACTAAAAATATCGAGTATGCCTGCCTATTTTTGTAAAGTTGTCGATGCGAGTAACGAGCCACTTTCTCTTCCACTTGATAACAGCAATCCGGATCACTAGTCCATTTAATTTCTCCTGGGGTAGAATATAGAGACACCGATAAACAAAAAATTAACATAATTACATGGTGCAGATTTCTCTCCCTAAAGTTCAGGTAATCTATTCTTTTGATAAATTGAATAATTTATCATATTGATAGTTTTAATCATTTATTATACCTTTCCGGGGTGACCGTAGGTCAGGGAAAACCTGGAAATCAGGAAAAAGTCAGGAAATTTTATTGGCCCGGGAAATTCAGGGCAAAGTCAGAGATTAAAAAAAAAATCTCGCAAAAGTCAGGGAATTTCTATAAGAGGCACTTCAAGTAACTGTCAAAGATAATACTTTGAAGTTTTTGAATTGGAATTTGAAAAGATTCTTTTTAAAAATGTTATAGGATAAAGATTCTAGTCTTTGAATATCAATGGTCAGGGAAAAATTCGAGAATTTTCAAACTGAAGTTTAGTGTAGATAAAAATTCAGGTATTTTTTTGGAAAATACGTCTTTATGGTTAAAAATGTGATAGTTGTTTCAAAAATGAAATTTTTTGTTGAAAATTAATTCTTTTTAGAGTTAATTTTGTTAACTATAAATGTATTTATTCAATTTTTGGATGAAACCGATATTTTTAATTAAAAATTTATCTTTTATAGTAGAAAATACGTGTTTTTGGTAGAAAAATAATCTTATTGGTTAAAAATTCACCCGTTTTGGTGAAGAAGTTTGATTGCAAATTAATCTGCTTTGGTTGAGGATTCAACTATTTTATTGATAATTCGCCCTTTTTCGTCGAATTTAACTGTTTTTCATTTAAAATTAAAATCTTTTTCGGTTCAAATATCTACTTTCACATTATTTATTGCAATTCATCTTTTTTTGTAGAAGATTGCATTATTCCGTTGAAGGTTGAATCACTTTGTTAAAAAAAACATTTTCTTATTGAAGATTCATAATTTTAGTTGAAAATTCATCACTTTGGTCGAAAGCGGAACTATTTCGTTGAAAATTGGGTTTTTTTAGTTAATTTTTTAAATGAAAATGTAACTGATCCCTTTTTTGTTGAAAATTCGTATTTTTTGGTAGAAAATTAATCTTCTTGGTTTTAAATTTCTTCTTTTTTGGTTGATAGATCAACAATTTGGATGCACTTTTTTCTTGGCTGAAAAATCTTTGTTGAAAATTTGTCTTTTTGGTTGGAAAATTCATCTCTTTGGTTGAAAATTTTACTATTTTGTTCAAAATTCGTTTTTTTTTGTTTTGTGGAAATATCAACCATTTTATTTGAAACTTCAACTATTTGGTTAAAATTTGAACTATTTTCGTGAAAATTCGTCTCTTTTGATTTAAAGTTCAACTATTTAGTGGTAAATGCAACTGTTTGGTTAAAAATTATTTTTTTTTTTTGAAAATTCAACTATTTGGTTATAAATCAATTTTTCTTGATTAAAAATTAACTTTTTGATTGAAAATTTATCTTTATAAGAAGTGAACCGTTTTCTGAAACATTCGATTTTTTACCTTGAAAATCCAACTATTCTGTTAAAAATGCAACTCTTTTTGGTTGAAGTTTAATCTTTTCGGTTTGAAAATTCGTATATTTGGTTCAAGTTCAACTGTTTTGTATTTAAAATTAAAATAAAAAATAATTTTTCACTGAAGATTCATCATTTTAGTTGAAAAATAATCTTTTTGGTTGATAATACTTTTATTTTGAAATTTTTTTTTATTCTAGTTGAAGGTTTATCAATCAAGCTGAACATTCATCTCGTTGGCTGAAAGTTTAACTAGGTTGTTGAAAACTCGCTAAAAAAAGTTATTATCTGAAAATGTAACTGATATTTTTGGTTAAAAATTGATTTTTTAAATTGAAAATTAAACTAATTGGGTAAAAGTTGAACCAAATTGTTAAAAATTTATCTTTTCGGTTGAATGTTCATCTTTTTTTTTTTTTTAATTGAACAATTTTGTCGAAAATTCATTTCTTTTGTTAACATTTTTTAAAATGAAAATGTAACTTTTCCATTTTTGGTTGATTCATCATCACTTTAGTTTAAAATTCATCTTGTTGGCGGGAAATTGGACTATTTTGTTGAAATTTTTTTTTATTGAAAATTAATTTTTTTACTGAAAATTTCAGTTTTCCATTTTTTGATGAAAATTTATCTTTTTGAGTTGAAAATTAATTTATTTTGTTAAAAATTTGCTTTTTTGGTAGAAAATTAATCTTGTTCGTTGAAAGTTCATTTTTATAGTCAAAAATTGATCTTTGTGGGTTAAAAATTCTAGTATTTTGTTCAAAATTCAACTCTGTGGTTGAAAATTCAATTATCTCGTTGAAAATTCTTTTTTTGTTTTGTTTGGAATATCAATTTATATATTTTTTGTTGATAGTTTTTTTTCTTTTAAGTATAATCTTTTTTTTAATTCGACTATTTGGTTCAAATACGTCTTTGTAGGTAGAAAAGTCAAGTATTCATTTTAAAATTCAAATATTTTGTGGAAAATTTAATTATTTTGTTAAAAATCCAAGTATTTTGTGAAAAAAGTGTTTCACTGTTATGTTGAACATTTCTCTTTTTGGACAGAAAATTTGTCCTCTTGGATTGAAAATTCATCCTTTTCAAGAAAATTCAACTTTTTTTGATTTAAAATTAAAATCTTTTTGGTTTCAGTATCTGCTATTACTTTATTCGTTGAAAATTCATCTTTTTACATTCTCATTCTAATGAGAAGGTATTGGTTTTATGTAAAATTTGACATTTTGGTTGAAAATTGATAATTTTTAATTGAAAATTCAACTACTTTGGTAGAAGTTGATCTACTTTTTAAAAATTCTTTTTTGTTGTTGAAAGTTCGTCTCCGGTAGAAAACTGAACAATTTGGTTGAAAACTCGTTTTTTGGTTCAGAATTAACTTTTTTAACTGAAAACGTAACTTTTCCATTTTTGGTTGAAAATTAATCTGTTTTAGTTGACTATTTTTTTTTAAATTCGTCATTTTCCGATAGAAATTAATCTTCTTTGTGGAAAGTTCGTCTTTTCCGTTTTAAAATACATCTCCTTTGGTAGAATTTTCATCTTTTTTGGTCGAATTATCAAGTGTTACGTATTTAATTGAGAATCCATATTTTTTTCTTAAATTAAACTTTTAATTGTTCAAATTTTCAATTATTTGGTTAAAAATGCACCTGTTTTTGGTTGAATTTTAATCTTTTTTGTTTGAAAATTAGACAATTTGTTTGAAATTTCATCTTCGTAGCTTAAGCATTCAACAATTTGGTTTAAAATTCAACAAACTACTTGAAAATTCAACAATTTGGTTGAAAATTCCACCTTTTTCTTGAAAATTTAAATATTTTGTTAAAGTCATCTTTTTTGTTCGAAAATTGAACTGTTTTACTGAAATTTTGTCCTGTTGGATTGAGAATTCATCTTTTATGGAAGAAAAGTTACGTTTTTTGGTTGAAATAAATTTGCAATTTTGAACTTTTAATCTGTAATTGTTTTATTCCGTTTATAAGAGATTCTACGTTGAAAATTGTACAAGATTAAAATGCTGATCTTTGAATACTAATGGTCAGAAAAGTTGAAAAATTGTTCAGGGAAAAGTCAGGGAATTTTGAAAATGAAGTTTTGCTGCCACCTAAGTTTTGCTTTCGAAAATTGAAATTGATGAAGCTAATTAAATTATGGTGGGCGGTCTGGTAAAAGGTTACTTCTCGAATCATCCAGTTCCCCTTTAAATCACTCCTAATGTAACCAAGTTGATAAGCATGTTTACGACCTTTTTTTGAACGTTGTAATCTCTTCTCAGGGGATATGCTGAGTAATTATCTAACTTCTAATGATGATACATGCTAATCAATTTCGTTATGCATTATGATTTCTAATAGTGAATAATATACTAAGCCTCGATTGAGAAAAAATGCACGAGTCTGCTAGAAATCGTGGTCGTCGATAACTACGTATCACATTTCATTAGAGCAGCAAGAATTAAAATTCTCAACTCCTGCAGTATTTTCTTGCAGTTTAGAATGTTCTTTGTTCCCATGCTAGTATTTTTCCCTCTATAAATACTAATTAGCTCTCCAGTTTTACTTTGTCAAATTATTTTATTTTTGATTCCAGTAATCTTTTTTACTGCCTCCAACTTTCATTCGTTTAATCTAACTATCCCATTTTAGTTCCTGTTTTTATTCTACTTCCAGAAGCAATTCAACTGTACAGGTTTTGATACCAAAAGAGTGTAAACTTGATTTAGCTTCTGAAAGCTGGTTGTTGATGTTTCCATATTAATTTCCTTGAGGTCAAGAATCAAGTCTGGTGGATACTGAATAGGCTCAGCAACAATACATCTGGCACAGAGATTAGAGATTTTATCGAGTGACTTCTTCCTCGAGCCTCTGAGTAATGTTTTTTTTTTCGGAAAAAAAGAGAGCAAGAATTTTGCAGTGTGCGTTAAAGCAAATGTAACGAAAGCCGTTCACGGACAAGAAGGCAACGTTTTCGCTTATCCTTATCGTTCAACGATTGCGTAAAGAGGTCTGGAAATAAACTACTCGATTATTTATGTAGGATCAATTAAAAGCCGCGGTTACGAATTCGATACCTTGTTAGCCCTGCTGGAAGTAAAAAAATAGAGATCCTATTTTTTTAAATAATTTTGAATCCTTATGATAGAATGAGTTAGAGAAAATGTATCCAATTTTGTCTCTTTGTCAATCTAAATTCACGTCTATGTTTTCAATCTCCTCATCTCTATCTCATCCTATCCTTTATCTGTCCGCGTCAATCTTTTCTATCTCTCTGTCAATCTATATTTCCGTCTATATTTTCCAACCCCCTCTTTTCTATCTTATCCTATACTTTATCTATCCACGTCAATATTTTTCTATCTCTGTCTATCTCAATTCCCATCTATCTTTTTTAATCTACTCTTCTCCATCTCATCGTATCCTACATCTATCAACGTTTATCTTTTTCTATATATTTTTTAATCTAAATTCACGTCTATCTTCTTCAATACCCTTTTCTCTATCTCATCCTATCCTTTATCTATCCACGTCAATATTTTTACATCTCTGTCAATCTAAATTTCCGTCTATCTTTTTCAATTCCCTCTTTTCTATCTTATCCTATACTTTATCTATCCACGTCAATATTTTTCTATCTCTGTTAACCTAAATTCCTGCGTATCTGTTTCAATCCCCTCTTCTCTATCTCATTCTATCCTTCATCTATTTATGTCAATCTTTTTCTATTTCTGTTAATCTAAAATTCTCGTCTATCTTTTTCAATC
>CAKNYM010050892.1:226643-259788 GCA_932195095.1 Andricus curvator
GATTGAAAAAGATAGAAATTTGGTAATAGGAAAAGATAGAACCATCCTATATCTGCTGCTATCTCTCAATGAATCACTCTCTTTTTCTGTATTCTGCGATTGTGTGCTCGTATCATTTTCTGTTCCTAACAATTCGGGAAACCATCGAAAATTTAGGGAATTTACTAAAAATTTAATTTGTCGTTGACGACGTACCAAAAATTCAGATTGACAAAAAGAAAAAGATAGATGTTAATAGATATAGTATAGGCATTGAGAGATAGAAGGAGATATAGGATAGTTCTATCTTTTCCTATTACCCAATTTCTATCTTTTTCAATCTTTCTACTTCCAGCAGGGCCAAACCTTCAGGTTAACGTGGTATGTTAAAGGATAGGGTGAGATAGAGAAGAGAGGATTGAAAATGAACGTCGTAAATTTAGATTAACAAAGAAATAAAAAAAGATAGATGTTGCTTGATGTAGTATAGGATGATATAGAGAAGAAAAGATTTAAAAAGATACACAGGAATTTAGGTTAACAGAGATATAAAAATATTGACGTGGATAGATAAAGTATAGAATAAGATAGAAAAGAGGGAATTGAAAAAGATAGACGGGAATTTAGATTGACAGAGAGAGATATACAAATATTGACGTGGATAGATAAAGGATACGATAAGATGGTGAAGAGGGTATTGAAAAAGATAGTCATGAACTTAGATTGAAAAACAGATAAAAAAAGATAGATTTTGATAGATGTAGGATACGATGAGACAGAGAAGAGGAGATTAAAAAAGATTTAAATTTTAGACAGGAATTTAAATTGATAGAGAGATAGAAATATATTGACGTGAATAAATAAAGGATAGGATGAGATAGAAAAGTGGGTATTGAAAAATATAGATGTTGATAGGTGTAGTATAAGATGAGATAGAGAAGAGGAGATTGAAAAAGATAGATGGGAATTTAAATTAACAGAGATAGAAAAAGATTGGCATGAATAAATAAAGGATAGGATGATATAGAGTATTGCTAGGGTATTGCAAAAGATAGGCGTGATTTTAGATTGAAAAATAGATAGAGAAAGATAAACTTTAATATATGTATGATACGATGAGATAGGGAAGAGGAATAAGGATATTGAATAAGATAGACGTGAATTTATTTTGACAAAGAAAGAGAAAAATGTTGAGGTGGATAGACAAGGGATATGATGAGATAGAGAAGAGGGCATTGCAAAAGATCAACGTGAATTTAGTTTGACAAAGAGATAGAAAAAGATGTTGATAAATGTAGGATACGGTCAGATAGAAAAGATAGGATTGAAAAAGATAGACGGAAATTAACATTGAAAGAGAGATAGTGAAAGATTGATGTTGATACACGTAGGATAGGATGAGGTACAGAAGAAGGGATGGAAAAAGACGGGAATATAGATTGACAAAGAGATAGAAAAAGATAGAGGTAGATAGATAAAGGATAGGATGAGATAGAAAAGACGGTATTGAAAAAGATAGACATGAATTTAGATTCACAAAGACCTAGAATGGGATACATTTTCTCTATCTCTTTCTATCATAAAGATTCAAAATTCTTCAAAAAGATAGAATCTCTATCTTTTTACTTCCAGCAGGGTGCCGCTAGATGGCTGACGGTAAAAGTAACCAACAAAAAACATCAGTCTTCGGGCCTGTAAGTAGAGGCCCGGCAAACCGTTTTGCTAAGTTCGATACAGTTCTCGACTAAGGTATGCAAATGCATTTTAAGTGTTTAGGTATTACGAGGTCAATGAAAAATTAATTTAAAAAATCAATTCCCTAACTATTCGATCGATAGAAAAAGAGATAGACAAAGATTCAAATTTATATTAAAGAGATAGAATGAAGTAAAGTAAAAGATAAGGGTCCTCGGTTACGAAAAATGGAGAAGAGGATTGAAAAAGGTTGAAATTCGTAATAGATAGATAGATAGATTGATTGAGGGATAGAAAAAGATAAGAGTCCTTGGTCACGAAAGGTAGAGAAAGAGATAGGAAATTATTGAGATTGGGGATAGGAAAAGATACCGTTTTAGGGATGCAAAGTGACCTATTGAGAGAGATGGAATAGTTCTATCTTTCCCTATCCCCCAATTTCTATCATTTCCAATCTTTTTACTTCCAATAGAGAGGGTGGCTACTGGACTTAGTCGGAGTGGCCTTAGGTCACAGAAAATCTGGAAATTAGGAAAAAGTCAGTTCTACCTTCAAAACTCGACTGTCGAAAAAACCGGATGAACTCGGGAGGCGGTTTTCTGCAGTTTTCCTCTCCCCTGGTCAAACGTCCAGGTAAATGCGAGTACTTCTAATAAAGTTTGATGCAGCCGCGGGTTTATATCACTGGTTGCGATTAAATTCACACAGTGATTCTAAGCCCACCGTAGTAAAAGAAAATTTCCACAGGCCTATACTATTCACCGCCTATTCACCGCGGTTTTAAAATAAAGTACAATAGGATTTTAACCGCACTGCTACGAGACTTAAATGGACCAGTCGAACAAGACAATAATAATAATAGTCAGGGATAATAAATGTGAAGTTTTATTTTGAAACTGTTTTATTCTATTTATAAAAGATTTGATGTTAAAAATGTTACAAGATTAAAGTTCTGACCTTTGAATACTAATTGTCAGGGGAAATGAAAAATTGGTATAGGAAAAGTTAGGGAATTTTGAAAATGAAATTTGCAACCACCCAGATATAATATTTTTGTTAGTAATTTATTTTCCTTGTATCTCTATTTCTATTTTACTTTTTTGCAGTTGCTTCCTCCTGACGATTGTATTTTTAATTATAAATCTTCTTATTTGCTTGCAAATTCAACAACTTTGTTGAAAAGTCATCCTGTTTTTTTGAAAATTGAACTATTTTGTTGAAAATTGTTTTTTTTTATTAACTTTTTACTGAAAATTTAAGTAGTCCAGTTGAAGATTCATAATTTTTAGTTAAAATTCACCTTGTCGGTTGAAGGTTGAACCACTTTGTTAGAAAATGTTTTTTTTGAAGTTCATCTCCTTGGTTGAAAATTCGTTGTTTTTTTTTTAGTTTAAAATTAATTTTTTAACTGAAAATGTAACTTTTTCATTTATGGCTGAAAATTGATATTTTTTAGTTCATAATTTATATTTTCTGGTAAAAAATTCGTCTTTTTGGTAGAAAATTAATATTTCCTTGTTGAAAATTCAACTGTTTTATAGAAAACCCGTATTTTTTATTGAAAATTAGTATTTTTTGATTAAAAGTTGAATTAGTTTGTTAAAAAACTGTTTGTTGAAAATTCAACTGTTTTGTTGGAAATTCAACTGAAACCTTTTTAGGTTGAAAATTCCACTATTTTTTTGAAAATTCGTATTTTAAGTTTAAAAATTCATCGCTTTTGGTAGAAATTTGACCTTTTCTGGTAAAAAATGGAACTTTTTGGTTCAAATTAATCTTCTTTGGTTGAGGATTCAACTATTTTTTTTCTTCAAATTTCTTCTTTTCTTGTTGAAATATCTACTATTACATTAGTCGTTGAGAATTCATATTTTTTGTTTGAAAATTCCTTTACTTTGTTGAAGGCTGAAATATGTGGTTAAAAAGTCATTAAATTTGTTAAAGATTCATCATTTTAGGTGAAAATTCATTTCGTTGGTTAAAAGTTGACCTACTTTCTTGAAAACTAATTTTTTTTTTTAATTAATTTTTTTTAATGAAAATTTAACTATTTCAGTTGAAGATTCATCATTTTAGTTGAAAATTTATCTTGTCGGTTGAAAGTTGAACCACTCTGTGAAAAATTAAATTTTTCTTCTGGTAAAGTTAATCTTTTTTGTTGAAAAATCATCAATCTTTCTTGATTGAAAACTTAATTACTTGGGTAAAAGTTGATCCACTTTTTAAAAAATTTATTTCTTTGTTTGAAGTTTCATCTCTTTGGTTGAAAATCGATCTTTTGCTTCCTCATAGAGGAAGCTTTGCAATGGTAAAATTTTCAAAAATATTTAAATTCATATAATTAAACCTTCCTCAATTTAAAAACGTCTAATACAATGTCTCACTTTTTTGTGAACACCATAACTTGAAAACGTTTGCAGATAAATTGACGAAATTTGGAAGGCTTATTATCGCTACTAATATCTTGAAACCGACCGAAGGATTTCTGAAAATATTCATTTAATTTTTTTTAGCACTCAATAGTATTTTTAAAATCGGTTTTTATAGTAAAACTTTTTTCATTAACATAAGTCAAAGTTGATGCCAGAATATAAAAGATACCTTGGTTTGAGACGCATCGATTGACCTATAATATTAATACGTTTTATTAAATAGTAGGGAAGTTATCGTCATTTATATTATATTTAAAATCGATTTTTATAGTAAATTTTTTCTCATTTTCATAATTTAAAGTTGATGTGAGAATAAAAAAGATGTGTTGATTTGAAACGAATCGATTGACCTATAATATTGATACATTTTATTAAAGAGTAAGAAAGCTGTGGTAATGCATAATATTTGATTAATCGGGTTTTTATAGTAAAACTTTTTTCATTAACATAATTCAAAATTGATACAAAAATATAAAAGTTTCCTTGGTTCGAGACGAATCGATTGACCTACAATATTAATACATATTATTAAAGAGTAGGGAAGCTATGGTAATTTATATATTTTTGAAATCGATTTTTATATTAAAAATTTTCTCATTCTCATAATTTAAAGTTGATGCAAGAATAGAAAAGATGTGTTGATGTGGAAAATTCGTCTTTTGGATGTTTTAAGGGATTTTACTAGATTTTTGTGGGATTACTAAATATTTCACAAGATTTAACGGATTTTATAAACTCCAAGGAATTTCAAAGGATTTTTAAGAGTTTAAGGTATTTCAAAAGATTCCAAGGAATTCAGCGAGATTTCAAAATTCGTAAGGATTTTAAAAATTCTTGAGAGTTGTCCAGGATGACAGATTTAAAAAAAATGCAAGGGATTTCAATGTATTTCTAGAGAACAGATATTTCAAGGGCTTTCAAAGCTTTTAGGATATTTTTAAAGTTTCGAAAGGATTTCGCGAAATTTTATGGGAGATGTATAATGCATACCAGATTCCAAAAAATATTTAACCCCACGATTTAATATTTTTAAAATTGCATGACACTATTTTGCTACTATTTTTCAAAATGTATGCTACTATTGACACTATTTTAAATTTTTCAAATGAGCCCCAGGCCTACCTATAATTCGAGAATAACTTGAAATTTTAAGCATTATTCATGATAAAGGGAAAGAAATTTTTAGAAAATTTTCAAATTTGATAAAGATTTTAGTTACTGCTTTTTTTCGTGAATTTTTGGCAACAATCCAACTTGGGCGAAAGACCCGGAACTTTTTATTCGCGTGGCATTAATTTGAATTGCCTTACAATCCGCTTACAGGCTTCGAATAAATCATGACCATCTCTGCTATTTTCGCTCTCGACATCTGCGAGGATCAATCTCGTTAAAAGATGTCGCAGGGTTCGCCAACAATTTTGCCATTATAGTGAGTCCCGGGAAGTCGTAAAGTCCAGGAGAGAGAATGATGAGAGAAGTTTATGAACTTGGGTACTTACAAGTATGAAAGGATTCGTGGAAGTTATATACATCTTTGAAAATTACATTATAATATTTTTCACCATTTTCAGACCCTCAATTTTTAAGTAAATAATATATCAGGGTGTCTACTTGACTGGGAAGTCGGGAAAACTGGGAAATGATAAAGTTGCGATATGGAATTTTATTAAAGAGGGATAATTTGGAGTTTGTGATAGGGAATTTTAGTAAAGAATTATAATTTTGACTTTGGAACATCCAATTTAGTAAAGAATTATAATTTTGAACTTGGGATAATACATTTTCTAAAAGAATTATAGTTCTAAGGTAGATCTGGGAATTTCCCTGAAGAATTATGTCTCTACACGGAAAAAATGTATCCGTAAAAAAGTCACGAACTAGTAGCTAGGTCTCGGATATGAGAAAATTTCATCGGATATTGATGTATTTTCGTAAATAATCTGCGATCTTTGAGAAACAATTGACGAACTCGATGTGAAAATTCTAAAACGGTGCATCACTTTTTATTACGTGAATAATTACAAAAATATTACGAGTGATTGGGAAAAGATTCTCAGAGCACTCACGAGCTTGCCCGATAAATCTAGGAACTGGAAAGTAGGTTCGCCTGTACGTGGCCCGCACACACGCTCGCCCAAACGCGCGGTGCGTGTGTGCACTCGTATGTGTGCTTCGAGCTCGTAGGATGAGTGGCTAGAAGTTTTATAATACCTATCTTCTTTGGTTAAACATGAAACCAGGCACTCCTGGTTTATATTTAGAAACTAGTAAGTCAGCAGTCTTTTTGAGGGTTCGAATCTTCTGAGATGCGAAGTTATAAATTAATATAAATTAAATCGCACAAATAAAATTTTGCCTCTTTATATTTCAGTCTGACATTTTTAGGAGTTGTTCGTAGGAAATTCTAACTGTTCGTAAAAAACTTCGAAATTTATCGATACATTCCTCATAGAAATAAGGATGTAATGTTTAATTTTTTTATCTCGTATCCGAGACCCAGCTACAAGTCCGTGACTTTGTCACGGATAAATTTTTTCCGTTGAATGAGCCAAAAAGTGAAGTAGTTTGGAAGTCTGTTTTTTAATTGTGAATCTTTTTCTGGCTCATTTTGCAAAAAATTATCCATGATAGAATATATTTCTTTTCAATCTTAATTTAAAAATATAGTTTTCTTTTGAACAGGAAATTTCGTTAGGAATTATAATTTTTACTTGGTATTGGGGAATTCACTAAAAGAATTAAAATTCTGAGTTTAAACGGAAAATAATTAAATTAAATAGAAAAAGAACATTCCTGTAAAAAATTATTGTTTGTACTTGGAACAGAAAATTTAATGACTTGGTACAGCGAGTTTTCTGATAGAATTATAATTTTGATCATGGAACAGGAAATTTCGTAAAGAATTATAATTTTTATTTTAGGTTCACTTTAGAATAGGAAATTTCTTTAAGAATTATAATTTTTACCTGTTATTGGAGAATTTACTCAATGATTTACAATTCTGAGTTTAGACGGAGAATAAAGAAATTAAATATAAAAAAATCCGGAAAGGAATTTAATTGTGACATGGTATAGAGAATTTTCTAAAAGAATTATAATTTTGACTTTGGAACAGCTAATTTCGCAAAGAATTATAATTTTTACTTGGTATTGAGAAATTTTCTAAGAGAATTACAATTCTGAGTTTAAGTAATTAAACAAAATTTTTTAATTATTTAAATTCGGGAATTATCTAGTTCAGATATTTCGTGAATCCTCAATTTTATGTCGGGAATTTGTAAATTCCGTAATATTATAAACTGTTCGGGAATTTTACAATTTGGAAACTTTACAGTGTCAGGAACTTTTTTGGGGGATTTTTCATTTGCCCCATAAAAAATTGCCGAAATTATAAAATTGTCGAAATATAAAAATCTCGAATTGGAAAATACCCGAATAATAAAATTCTCGAACAGCTTATAATATCATATTACCGAATTGGGAAATTCCCGAATAATAAAATTGCTGACAGCTTATAATATTATATTACCGAATTGGGAAATTCACGAATTTAAAGATTTAAAAAAATTGTTTGTTAATAAATATTATTTATTTAGTGAAAATTAAATAATCAAATATTTTCATCACAGATAGTGTTTTTTTTAATTATAAAAAATATTCTCGAAAATCGAATTTTTAATAAAAAAAAATAAATTTCGAGATAAATCAGTGCTGAATTGAATCCTGCAAAGTTTGTTTGGAAAATGTTATGAAATATTATTATTATGTTTATAAATGTTATTATTATAGAATTTTTATACTATCATTGTTATTTTAAATTCAAACAACAATTTTAAAGAACCTTAAACAGTAAACAACTCTCTCTTTGCTCAAAATATTTGATTATTGCATTTTGAATAAATAAATAATAATTATTGGAGAACTATTAACTAACTATCCACCTAAAAACACTACCCGAATCGGGTAGTGTCACGCCTACCCTGAAAGGGAAATGGCTTAATGGTATACATTGGAGAATAATTTTTGAAGTTTTCAAATTCGGAAATTTTATTATTGGAAAATTTAAAAATTCGGTAGTATTATAAACTGTCGGCGATTTTACTATTCGGGAATTCTCCAATTCGCTAATATTATAAACTGTTGGGGAATTTTATTTTTCGCGATTTTTCCGTCGCCCCATTTGAACAGGTTTTGGAAGCGATTTTAATTGTGATATAGTACAGTGAATTTTCGAAAAGAATTATAATTTTGTCTTTGAACAGGGAATAAATGAATTAAATTTAATAAAAATTCCGGTAAAGAGTTATAATTTGGATTTGGAACAGGAAATTTTGGAAATGAATTCAATTGTGACTTGGTATAGGGAATTTTCTAAAAGAATTATAAATCTGATTTGGTATAGGGAATAAATGACTTTTTATAGAGAATTTTCTAAAGAAATTATAATTAGACTGAGTTTGGATGGAGAATAAATAAATGAAATATAAAAAAAGTTCCCGTAAAGAATTATAATTTTGGTTTTTGGAACAGGGAATTTTATAAATGAATTTAATTGTGATTTGATATAAGGAATTTTTTTAAAGAATTAAAATTCTGAGTTGCAGCGTAGAATTTCAGTAAAGAAATATAATTTGGAATTTAGGACAATGAATTTCCGTTACGAACTATAACTTTGACTTTGGAACAGGGAATTTCATAAAGAATTTTTTTTCTAAAATATTTATAACTCTAAGATGGGACAGGAAATAAATGAAATAAATATAAATAAATTCATGAAAAGAATTACCCTTGTTTTTCGAAAAAATTCTTAACATCTTTGTAAATAGAAAAGGAATTTTTTCGGTTACTTGAAAACTTCCTAGTGACAAAAATGCACTAGGAAAAAACTTGTCAAGACCCAGGAAGAGAAATTGGAAATACAGCGAATTAAACAAATTTTTGATTTTGGTATTTAATGAAATTATCTTTGAAACTTGAGGTTAAAAATTTTTCTGAGTATGTTTAATTTTTTTAAGATAGAAATACAGTAGAAAAAAATCTATTAAATACCAGATTCCAAATTCGGAACATTTTCTATAATTCCAATTTCGATTTCTTGGCTTTGTCGATTATTTTTCTAGTATATTTTTCAAAATTATATTTAAAAAAGTATATATTTCAAAAACAGGAAAAATTGTATCCCAATAAATACTACAGTCAAAAATTTTTAAATTCGATGTATTTCTAATTTTTATTTCTGGGTCATGGCGATTTTTTTCCTAGTACATTTTGGTCACTGGAAAGTTTTCAAGTACCCAAAAAAATTTCTCCTATTTACACAGGTGTCCAGAAATTTGTTCAAAAACAGGGAGAATCAAATAGGAATTATCTCTTAGAAAATAATTTATTAAAATCCGCAAAAAATTGGGAAGACTTTTTTGACATCGAGGTATGTAAAAAATTGAAACTAAAGAAAATTTTAAAAATCTTCAACAAATAAATTTTTTAAACATTTTTTTTGTATAATTAAGTAAGAGGAGAGTTGATATTTATAATCGAAAAAAAACCGAGAATTTGGTGAGAGAAAATTAGTAGGCACCCGGGTTAATGCATACAATTCCAATGATAGAAAAAAAAGTTTTTTATGGGTTTCTCTAAAAGAATTTGTAATTAATTTCACTATCACCAAGATTTTACCATTTTTAAATCGTTGACTAGAGAAGTTTTTACGATAGAGAATTTTCAAAAAGTTTTCTTACATTTAAGATGCCCTAAATTTGTAGAGATTCATTAGTTACTAATAATTAATAAATTAATAAAGCAAAATTATTATCGACTGAAACTTATCGTTATGGAACAGGATCCACTTTAGCATGGGTAAGGAAACTTCTCCAAAGATAACCATAAGGACATGAAATTTCCGCGAGTCTCTGGAATTAATGAAAGGGCCTCCTAGGAACGAATTCAAAAATTAATTATTCATTCAATAACCTAATGAAATATATATATCACTTTTTAAGCAAATAATTGAATTTTCAAACAAAAAGATTAATTTTGTACGAGAAAAGACGAATTTTCAACAAAATGCATACATTTTTAACCATTTAATTGAATTTTTAAACCAAAAAGATCAATTCTTAACCAAAAATGGGGTAGTATACTTTTCATTCAAGAGAATTAATTTTCAATTTAAAAAAATTGTTTAATTTTGCACCAATATATATAGTTTAATTTTTAAGTCAAAAGGACGATTTTTTTACAAAACAGTTGATTTTTCAACCCGAGAATATGAATTTTCAACAAAAAAGTTAATTTTAAACCTAAAAAGAGGATTTTTTATTAAAAAATGTAATAGTTGATATTTCAACAACAAAAAATGTATTTTAAAATAAAAAACGGTTAGATTTAAACAACAAAAACAAATTTTCAACAAAATTCTTGAATCTTTAACTAAAACAGATTAGTTTTCAACCAAGCAGGTGCATTTTTAATTAAAAAAAAAAATATTTTCTACCAAAAAAATGAACTTTTAAGAAAATACACACATTTTTAACTAAATAGTTCCATTTTCAACAAAGAACGTTAATTTTCTCCCAAAAAGTCGAATTTTCAACAAAATACATATATTTTCAACCATATAGTTCAGTTTTAGACCAAGTAATAGAGCTTTCAACAAAAAAATGAATTCTCAACGAAAAATGTAATAGCTAATAATTTAACAAAGTTTTCCTAAATTTTAAGTATATAACAGTTGAATTCAACCAAAGAAGATGAATTCATAACAACAAAATTTGAATTATTTACAAAGACTGATTAATTTGAAAGAAAACGGTTGTATTTTCAACCCAAAAAATTTATTTTCTACCAAAAAATACGAATTTCCAACATAATACAAAATTTCTACAAAACAGTTGAATTTTCAACCCAAACAGATCAATTTTTAACCGCGGACAGTTTCATTTTTAACCAAAAAAGGTGAAATTTCTAATGAAAGAGGTGAATTTTCAAACTAAAAAGATGAACGCTTAACAAAATAGTTGATATTTTAACAACAACAAAATTTGATATTCAAAAAAGAAAAAGAATTCCAATGAAATTGTTGAAATTTCAAGACAAAAAGACGAATTTTCAACAAAACAATTGAATTTTCAACCAAGAAGTATGAATTTATAACAAAATTGTTGAATTTTCAACATAGTAATTCAATTTTGGTTTTAATTTTGACCCAAGTAATACTATTTTTAACCAAAAAAGATGCATTCTTAACCAAAAATTTAATAGTAGACTTTTCAATCGAAAGGAATGAACTTTCAACTTTTAGTTCAATTTTTAGTTAGATTTTTTTATTGTGCTCTATTAATTCTGTTTGCATTCAAGTGTGAAAATGATAAAAAGTGGGGAATAGGTAAAATACTGTGAAGCCTGCGATAAATAAATAAGAATTCTGATAATTCATAAACCAAAGAATAACATTTTAAATAAACATTGAAGTTCATTTTTAATACTTTCAAAATATTAGGTTAGAAAACAAGACATTTTGCTTAAAAAAAGTTGATTTTCTACTGCACACTTTTTGATTTCAGACTATATACTTTTAAATTCGGACTACACATAAGTTTTATACTTCACAAATTAAAAAATTTATGACACTATTTTCACACTATTTTTTCAAATTTGTGACACTATTTTTTATCTCTGAAGCGAGTCCGAGGTCTGAATTATTAAATATCTAACTTTCAAAATTTGTGTAATTTTCTCGCAAATAAGCAGAACGATTTTGAACTGATAACTGTCAACTAGATCGTTGCAGAAATCATATCAATATTTAATGAAGGTGACGCTTAATGTTAGCCTGAATTTATTTCAGAATATTTTGTCGTCCATTTTAGGTTCAAAATTAACTATATTTTTTCTGTGCGGGGTCGGGTAGACACCCTGTAGAATATTATTGAAATTATGTAAACTTGAGGGAAATGATGTAAGTCAGAATTAACATTCTGCTGCTAATTTTCCATAACTCGCGCTGATAAGGTGGGTGGACATGTGGACATATGGACATATGGATATGCTGGCACAAGTACCTGCGTACATCTATCATAGACGTTTTGCTCTCTTATCCCGAAACGAACGTAATTCATAGAGATAAAACGACATGTTATATGCATGTGTAAGTGATAGCTATGGTACGGCAGCTATCACTTTGCGATACTTAGCAGTTGATCCTCCCGCTCGACACCTGCCGCGAAACCAGTTTCAAACTCTTTACTCTAATTGGCATAGTTCGCCCAAGCACGGGACCTACAAAGTTGTATGTCGATAAAGCTGCATGAGTTACTTAACTTTCTTTCGAAACGTACACGTAAAAATGTATAGCTGAAACTATATTGACCGTTGATCTAGCCACAAATGTAGTTTCAAACGAACCAACGATATTGGTCAAATCTTTAAAAGAGAGATTCTAGGAGAAAAATGGATGTTTACACTTAAAATTTAGATATTTATGGTTACGGTATTTTACGTTTAACTATAGGACAGCTATCTAGCAGTTAAAGGCTAAATTCTGTGGATATTGAAATATATGTGCAAGCACAGAAAAAAAATTCCTGGTAAACCGTCAACTAAGTTTACTTAGTTGGAGAAAATTCTTGATCCAATTGCTTTCTTATTTGTGTGTAACTAAATTCTTAGTTAGGTTGACAAATTAAACCATTTAAGTTAGCTAAACAGGCGAAGGTCAGAGGTGGTGTTTTTTGTTTTGATTCATACTTTTTGTAAAGAAGGGTCATGGCTCCAAAGTGAATTTGTGAAATTCCTAAAACCCAATATTTCGCCAGTTTTGAGAAAAACGGCTTTTAACCAAAGTTGTGGTTGTGGCCTATGGACTTGAAAAAGCCGTCTCCAAAGTGGCCGAATAGTTCAGCGGTGGTGATCAGCAGGCGGAGACGGTTGTTTCAAGTCCATAAACCCAGCGACAATTTTTTTAAAAGCTGTTTTTCACAAACCTGGCCAAATATTGGGTTCTAGGAATGTGGCGTAGAGGAGACACTAGTTTACATATATGACAACTAGTGTCTCCTCTACGCCACATTCTCTCATTACTCACTTTGTCTATCAGTGTTTTTCGGCATGTCATGCGCAGGACTTTCATGTTGATCGCGTTAGTTTTACTCTTATCCTTTTCTTGATAGGTCTACGTCTCGCTACCGTGCAGCACAGTCGGTATATATATAGAATTATGTATTGCCCTTTTAGCTTTACTTTCTATATTTTTACTTCTGATAATGGGTCCTGCTCTACCGATAACTTTCTTACACTCGTTTATACATCTAACTCTCCATCTATCTTTCCGTCACTAGTGAATAGGCGACCAAGATATACGTAAAGGAGAGGGTTTAGTTATGATGCGGGTTTTGTCTTTGAGCTATAAATTTTCACTGATTTAACCAAATCGGGAGTTCTATATACCGTTGAAAAGGTAATGAAAATACAGTAACAATTTTATGACCAATTTAGTGAGTACATGATTTTTTGCCAACAAAAAGTGGCTTAGTTGTGAGACACCTAGAAAAATCCATTAAAAATGGGAAAATATGAATTAAATCACCGATAAATATTTGCAAATATTAATTTCTATTTATTTTGAAGGCTTTCAGTAGGCAATAATTATTTTAAAAAATTGCACTTCTCATTCTTCATCATAATCTTTTCCAAGTTTTTTCACTCGATTTTCACACTCGAACTTTGCAGCTGATACAGTAATGCGTCTATTCACTTCGGTGTTAGCACAAAAACTGTTTCATGCCAAAAGAGAAGTTTGACAATTTTGCTCATTGTTTTCTCACATTTTCCTTCAAACACCATCATTTTTGTTTTATTTACGTAAATTTTGGGGCCCATGATCTCCATGCTTGTATTCAGTTCGTTCAACATTCTCTGCAAGTCTTCGATTGACTTTGCCATAACAACCTTATCATCTGCGAACGCTAACCCACGTACCCTCACTGTCTCGAGATCTACACCTTCTTCGTCGAGGAGGGCCATTCTTAGAAAGTTGTCCATGAATATAATAAATAGCCATGAGGACATGAAAATCGTTTTCAAAACATTATTTGGCCTTACTTAGGACGGTTTTAAAAATGCATACCGACTGCGATTACAGTAATTAGTCATCTTAGTTTCTTAAGGCCCCAGTTTATTTTTCTTAGTTAACATAAATGGTTTAAGTAGTCGATTGAAATAAGAATTTAGTTACTCGCAAATAAGAAAGCAGTTGAATAAAAAAGTTTCAAGGGCTTTCAAAAGATGTCAAAGGTCTTGAAATATTTTAGGGAATTGAAAAAGATTCCAAGGAATTTAAAAATGATTTAAATAATTTGAAGCAACTTCAAAGGATTTGAAATATTTTACGGTATTTAAAAGGAATCCAAGGCATTTTCAAAAGATTTAAAAAAATTTCAAGGGTTTTTTAAAGATTTTAATGATTTTTAGGGATATGGAAAAATGTGTATGCGGTTGGAAAGAATTTTTTAGAATTTCGGAAGATATGGAACGATTTTACGGAAGCTATAAGGTTTCAAGAGCTTTAAAAAGTTTCAAGGGATTCAAAAGATTTTAAAGAATTTGAAATATTTTCGTGTATTTTAAAAGATTCCAAGGAATTCTCAATTGATTTCAGTAATGTAATGGAATTTCGAAGGATTTGAAGGATTTTATAAGATTTTATAATATTTTAATGGTTTTCAAAAAATGTATTCGCATGAAGTGAGGTATTTCGTATGGTTTCAAAGATTTTAAGAGATTTTCAAAATGTTTTGCAATTAATTTGAATTCATTTGGAATTCACTCTGAAGTCTTATTAATTTATCCCGAATTCTTTTGAATTCTTTTGAATTCTCTTCAATTTTTTTAATTCACTTGAATTTTTCTAATTTTACCCAATTCTACTCTATTCTATGATTTTTTTTAAAGTTTTCGTTTAATTCACCCTGAAGTTTTTTAAACTCACATTGAATTCTTAAATGTATTTCATCAAATCCTTTTGAATACCCTTGAATTTTTCTTAACTCCAAACTCACTGTATTCAATACATTTTTTCATATTTTTTAATGGGTCTTAATTCAGTTGATTTTTGTTTTTAATTCACCTTGAATTTTAAAGGATTTGAAATATCTTATGGTATTTTTAATAGATTTCAATAATTTAAAGTGATTCTAAAGGATTTTTTAAGATTTTAGGGCATTCTGAAAATTCCAAACAATTTTGAAGAGCTTTAAAAAGTTTCAAGGGATTTTAAAGGATTTTATATATTTTAGGGTATTTTTAAAGATTTCCAGACATTTTCAAAAGATTTATAATTTTCAAGGGATTTTCAAGTATTCTAAGGGATTTGAAAAAATTTGCATGCGTAGAATTACGTAGAATTTCGGAAGATATGGAACGATTTTATATGACCTGTAAGATCTTAGGACATTTTAAAAGATTTCAAGGGATCTTATAAGATTTCCGAGGATTTGAAATATTTTAGGGTTTTTCAACCAATTCCAATGAATTGTCAAGTGCTTTAAAAAAATCAATGGATTTCAAAAGATTTTAAAGAACTTGACACATATTAGGGTATTTAAACAAATTCCAAAGAATTTTTGATTGATTCTATTCATTTAAAGGGATTTTAAGGAATTTTCACTTTTTTAGGGTATTTTAAAAGATTCCAAGGCATTTTCAAGAGATTAAAAAAATTTTAAAGGATTTTATGGGATTTGAAGAATTTGTTATTTAGTTGCAAATTTATAGAACGATTTTAATGCTTTTATAGGGGTTTAATCGCCAACGGCGATACCACGCTGAAAACACCAGTTCTCGTAAGATCACTGAAGTTAAGCATTGTTGGGCGCGGTTAGCACTTGGATGGGTAACCGTTCAGGAATACCTGCGTGCTGTTGGCCGGTCGTGGGTGTGGTGGGCCCACATTGGTAGCAAATATCCACCTAGAAACACTACCCGAATCGGGTAGTGAGGCAATTAACTTTCGAGTTCGAACTGCTAATCTATGTATGTATGTATAGGGGTTTAAAAGCTCTCAAGCTATTTTAATCAATTTTCCAGGATTTCAGGAAATATCAAATTTCATAGAATTCCACGGGATTTTATAATATTTTAATGGATTTCAAAGAATTTATTCGCAAGAAGTGAGGGATTTCGTAGAGTTTCAAAGATTTTGAAAGATTTTCCAATATTTTGTACAATTCATTAGCATTCAATTCACCCTCAATTTTTTTAAATTGTTTTGAGTTCTTTGGAATTCTCTTGAATTCCTCTAAATTCACTCAATTCTACTCAATTCTACTCAATTCAATGGATTTGTTTTTAGTTTTTGTTTAATTCATCAGGAAGTTTTTCAAACTCACATTGAAGTCTTAGGAATTTCATCAAATCCTTTTGAATACCCTTGAATTTTTCTAAACTCATTTCAAACTTACTGAATTCAATGAATTTTTGAATGGATCTCAATTCACTTGATTTTTGTTTTCAATTCACCTTGAATTTGTCTGAATTTCATCGAATTCCTCTCATTTTCCTTAAATTCCTCTAAATCCACTCCAATTTTACTGAAATCAATGGCATTTTTTATCAATGTTTGTCAGTTCAAAAGAACATTAGTCACTTTTGGCAACTTTTTCGGCCTATATCTCATTTTTTCACTTTTTTTCAAATAAAGTAGGCTATGGCAGCCATGAGAATAATGAACTAAAAATATATAATTTTTAATTAAAAAAATTTGTATTCCATTTATAAAAGGTTTTGTATTAAAAATGTTACAAGATCAAAATTTTGTTCCTTAAATATTATTGGTAAGTGAAAATGAAAAATTAGTCAGGGAAAAACTAGGGAAACGTCAGGAAATTTTTTTAATTTTTGTAATTTATAATTGATTTCACAGTTTGCGTTACAATTACAAATATTCTAAAGGTCTAATCGAACTAATCATAAGTAGGATTAATAACAAAACTTGTTTTTAATTTTTTATATTTTTTCAAAACTTGTATTCAAATTTATATCGTGTCTCCGTATTTCTTATTAAGCAAAAAATTAACGTGACGTTTCGATTTTATAACATTTGAATATTACGAATTCATATAGCTAAATTAAAGGTATGAAAATCCATGACTCGGGTAAAAAATTGCTTTCTTCAAATATATTTTTGTTTTGATGATTGGATTTTTTAGTATTCTTCTGTTAGAACTATATATTTTTTTCCGTGTATCTTCAAAATGTGTGCAATACATGTGTCTTTTTGCAGGGAATGTTTTGAATGCAATGAGAAAAAGTTTATGATTTTCAAAAGGGATGGAATTTTTGTTATAACATTTAAGACCGTTCTCTCTCATTCCATCTCGGAAATGTTCAATACTACTTTTGTCTACATTTGGGTCAAGCACCAAAATTTCGTAAGCATTTCGAAGAATTGATGACAATACTTTACGTGGAAAAAAGAAAGGAAGTACAATGTGGTTCAATGGATACGTGTGAATTCATTTCATATCAGACAGGCAGTCCATGCTTAAGTCACAAAATCATTTGCCACACAGATATTTTGTTTTTCAAAGGGAATCTTGCTGATTTGACTAAATTTTTTGTTGACAAAGTTATGAGTATTTGAAATAAAAAATGGGAAACGCGGATTATCAAAAAATGCTCAAAATTTTTGTTTAGAGTTTGGTATTTTTAAGATAATATAGGGAAAACCACCCTACAGTAGATAGGAAAAAATTGAACAGCATTTAACCGCATCAGTTTCCAAAAATGAAGAAAGACTTGCGTTTTTAAAGAAACCTTACATATTCAATTGGATATTCTTATAGAAAAAAAATATCACGAAATTAGTAAATTAGCTGTATTAAACATTTTGGTTAGACCCGGTCAAGGGTACGATTTTTTTACTCCTCTATCCATCAATACACGGAAAAAATTTATCCGTAAAAAAGTCACGAACTAGTAGCTAGGTCTCGAATATGAGAAAAATTCATCGGATATTTATGTATTTTCGTAAATAACCTGCGAACTTTGAGAAAGATTGACGAACTCGATGCGAAAATTCTAAAACGGTTCATCACTTTTTTTTTACGTGAATAATTACAAAAATATTACGAGTGATTGGGAAAAGATTCTCAGAGCACTCACGAGCTTGCCCGACAAATCTGGGAACTCGAAACTAAGTTCGCCTGTACGTGGCCCACACACACACTCTCCCAAACGCGCGGTGTGTGTGTGCGCTCGTATGTGTGCCTCGAGCTCGTCGAATGAGTGGCTTATGTTTAGAAACTTGTGAGTCAGCAGTCTTTGAGGGTTCGAATCTTCTGAGTTGCGAATTTATAAATTAATATAAAATTAAATCGCACAAATAACATTTTTCCTCTTTATATTTCAGTCTGAAATTTTCAGGAACTATTCGTAGGAAATTCGAACTGTTCGTAAGAAACTTCGAAATTTATCCATATATTTCTCATAGAAATAAGGATGTAATGTTTCATTTTTTTATCTCGTATCCGAGACCTAGCTACAAGTTCGTGACTTCTTCACGGATAAATTTTTTCCGTGTAGATAATCGTTTTTTGCATTGTTCCTGGGCATGACAGAATACTCAATTCTCGATATTTATCGTTAGTATATTAAAATCAGTTTATTGAGTAAATAATAATTGAAACTATCGTTTTACAAAAATCATAAAAGCCTAAAGTTTGGAGAATTTTTTTATCTCTGGTATTCCCTTTTTTGGTTTGAATTATTTTTTTTTGCTTTTAAAACAGTTATTTTATTTAAATGCGAAGAGTTATTTAAATTTTTTAGTCTATTATGAAAGAAACGTCTCGTTTAGAAGAAATTTAGCTACTGAGAAGTTTTTTTTATTTATCATGATAAAATTTATCTTTCGTTCGTTACAGAAAAATTAAGAGGTTTTAAGGCACCTTTTGTAGACTGTGCCAATTATTTTATAGATTGCAATGAAGACTTTAATGTTGTGAATAATTCTATAAGTTTTCAATTTCTTCTCCGCTAATATAGAATTTTAAAATATGCATTTTTTGTGATATTCCACTTACAAATTATAAAAATTATTATTTGAAAATTTTTATGTTTATTCAGATTCAGAATTGAAATGAACCATGGGCATACAACGGATTTTTCGAGGGGTTGATCACTCGGATTTTGAGTGCACATGAGATTTCAAAAGGTTACAAAATATTTCTAAAAATTTCAAAAGATTTAAAAATATTCAAAAGGATTTTCAACATTTCACAAAGATTTCACGGATTTCAAAGATTATTAAAAGGCGTGCACAACAGATTTAAAAGATTTCACAACAATTTCAGAAAGATTTTAAAACTTTCAAAACATTTAAAGGAGTTCAAAGATTTGAAAACAGATTTCAGAAAACACCGGATTTCAAAGGTCTCAAAACATTTCAAAGATTTGAAACGATTTCAAAAGGTTTTAAAACTGTTTAGAAGATTTCAAAAGATTTCACATAGATTTCAAATACATAATTCAATGATTTCAACGAATACAAGCGATTTCACAAATAAAGATTTAAGAAAGATTTAAGAAAGATTTCAAAAGATTTCACAAAGATTTCAAAAGGTTACACAAAGATTTTAAAGATTTCAAGGATTTCAAAGATTCAAAAAAGGCGTGTACCCTAGATTGAAAATATTTCACAAAAATAAAAAATAAACGATTTCAACGAATACAAACGTTTTCACGATAATGATTTAAGAAAGATTTCACAAATATTTCAAAAGATTTCAAAAGGATACACCAAGATTTTAAAGATTTCAAGGATTTCAAAGATTCAAAAAAGGCGTGTACATTAGATTGAAAATATTTCACAAAAATAAATGATTTCAACGAATACAGACGTTTTCACGATAATGATTTAAGAAAGATTTCACAAATATTTCAAAAGATTTCAAAAGGATACACCAAGATTTTAAAGATTTCAAGGATTTTAAAGATTCAAAAAAGGCGCGTACACTAGATTGAAAATATTTCACAAAAATTTAAAAAAAATGATATCAGTGATTTCAACGAATACAAACGTTTTCACGATAATTATTTAAGAAAGATTTCACAAATATTTCAAAAGATTTCAAAATGATACACAAAGATTTTAAAGATTTCAAAGATTCAAAAAAGGCGTGTACACTAGATTGAAAATATTTCACAAAAATAAATGATTTCAATGATTTCAACGAATACAAACGTTTTCACGACAATTATTTAAGAAAGATTTCACAAATATTTCATAAGATTTCAAAAGGCTACACAAAGATTTTAAAGATTTCAAGGATTTCAAAGATTCAAAAAAGACGTGTACACTAGTTTGAAAATATTTCACAAAAATTTAAAAAAAAATGATTTCAACGAATACAAACGTTTTCACGACAATGATTTAAGAAAGATTTCACAAATATTTCAAAAGATTTCAAAAGGTTACACAAAGGTTTTAAAGATTTCAAGGATTTCAAACATTCAAAAAAGGCGTGTACACTAGAATGAAAATATTTCACAAAAATTGAAAAAAAAAATGATTTCAACGAATACAAACGTTTTCACGAACACAGATTTAAGAAAGATTTCACAAATATTTTAAAAGATTTCACAAAGATTTTAAGTATTTCAAAGATATAAAAATGGCGTGTACACTAGATTAAAAAGATTTCACACAAATTTCACAATGATTTCGAACATTTTATAAACATTGGTAGGATTTAAAGATTTTAAAAAGGCGTGTACACCAGATTTCACATAGTTTTCGAAGATGTCATAAAGATTTTAAAACTTTCAAAAGATTTAAATGATTTTAAAGATTTAAAAAAAAACTCCAGATTTCTAAGATTTCAAAACATTTCAAAGATTTGAAATGATTTCAAAATTTTTTAGAAGATTTCACAAAGATTTCAAATATTTTAATGATTTCAAATTAATACAAAAGATTGCAGAAAGATATCACAAATATTTCAAGGGTATCATACAAATTTCATAAAGATTTCAAAAGAATACAAGAATTTCCAAGATTTCAAAAAGGGTACATTACACCAGATTTCAAAGATTTCAAACAGTTTCAAAAGATTTCACAAATGTTTTAAAGAATTCATAAGGATTTCAAAATATTTCAAAGATTTTAAAAAGGGGGTAAACCAGATTTCAAAACCATTGAAATCATCGATATCCCTTAAAATCCGTTAAAATCATTTCAAATTCCGTGAAATTGTTTAGAATCCATGAAATCCCTTCAAATTTTCGAAATCTCTTTAAAATCCCCTGATTTCATTCAAAATTGTTGAAAATACTTTGGTAGCTCTTGAACTCCTTTAAAATCCTTTATTATTATTATTATTATAATCTGCGGAAATCGTTCCTGATTACTTGAAATCTTTGAAAACCTCTAAAAAACGGTTAAAATCCTTGAAATCTCGTGAAATCTTTTGAAATCCTGTGAAAGCCCTTCATATTTCCGAAATCCCATTAAATCTCCTGATATCTTTCAAAATTTGTGAGAATACTTCATTAGATCTTGAACTCCTTCAAAATCCTTTGAAATTCCGTGACTTCTTTCGAAATATTTCGAAATCTCTTAAAATCTCTTGAAATGCCTTAAAATCCTCTATAATCTGCGGAAATCGTTCTTAATTCCTCAAAATCCCTGAAAATCCGTCGAAATCCCTTAAAGATCTAAAAATCGGTTAAAATCCTTCAAATATTACGAGATATCTTGAACTCTTTGAAATCCCTTCAAAATTTCTTGAAATCTTTAAAATCCGCAATAATCTTCGCGAATCTCCTAAAATCACTTCAAAAATTTGTTAATCTTCAAATTTCGTTAAGTCTTACGAAATCCTCAAATATATGTGGATATACTTTAGAATCTTTTCAAATCTCTTAGAATCCTTTGAAACCTCGTAAAATCATCGAAACCCCTCAAAATATTTTAAAATTCCGTGAAATTATTTGAAATCTATGAAATCCCTTCAAATCTTCGAAATCCTATTAAAATCTCCTGATATCTTTCAAAATTCGTAAAAATACTTCGGTAGCTCTTGAAGTCCTTTAAAATCCTTTGAAATCCCGTGACTTCTTTTGAAATATTTCGAACTCTCTTAAAATCCATTGAAATCCTGTGTAGTCCACGGAAGCCGTTCATAATTCCTCATAATCCCTCAAAATCCGTCGAAATCTCTCGTTATCTCTTGAATTCCCGTAAAATTATTTCAAATCTGATTAAAAATCCCTAGAAAAATTGAGATTCTCTCTGAAATTTTGCATCGTAATTTCTTCTTTTTGAAATCTTTAAAAATCCTTTGAAATCTTTTGAAATACCCCAAAAATTTTGTTATCCCTTGGAATACTTTCGAAATCTCATGAAATCCCTAAAAAGCTTTGAAAATCTCGTTAAATTCCGCAAAAGTGTTGTATTCCTTCTTTTGAAATACAAGTGATCTTTGTGGGTTTACATCAAGAATTATGGATCCTGGTAATTTTACCGCAACGATCGAAGTTCGCAACATTTTATAGGGGAAATTACAGAATATATATTTTGTGTAAACTTTGCAACTTTTTTGTAAATTTACCACAAAGATGAGTTCTATTTTTATGTCCTATGATTGTTGTGGGAAAATTGCAAAATTACATCATTCCCGCATGACGTGTGAATAGGATCAAAATGAAAAACAAGATTATTCCTGCGCTATCTATACAATGTAATCAATCCGGATCATAAATAATAATGCATAACTTTTTAGAGAAAAGCTTCAGTGAAAATGCTATCACGTAATCAGTATCAGTGTCGTAATGAAGAAAGATTCTCGTAATATCTGGTTTGGAATATAACCATAATCGCTTTCCCCAACATAAACCATACACGTTATGCCTCGAAACAAGAATTTGAATCCAAGCATCGAATTTAATTTGAATTTTCATCAGTTTTTTATCACTCGAGTAAAGCAGGGTGTCTAGTGTCCTGGAAATCCTTGAAAACCCGGAAAACTCCTTGAATTTGTTTTTACCTGGAAAAACCTGGAAAAGTCCTTGAATTTTGCTCACGGTTCTGAAATTTTTGTTCGTTTAAAGAAAAAATAGTTTTTTAAACTTTTTCTCTGCTGAACGAAAAAAGATCACCTTTTTAACAAGAATTTATTTTATCACGGTGAAAATCACGAAGCTACAATCTAAATGGTATTTGAATATTAATGGTTAGAGCAAATAAAAAATTGGTCGGGGTAAAGTTAGAGAATTTCGAAAATGAAGTTTGGGACTACCCTGATAGAATGGTCTTGTTAGTAATTTATTTGCCTTGTATTTTTATTTCTTTTCTTGCATTTGCTTCATCCTGACGACTGTAATGTTAGCGAAGAATTTTATAATTTGGTTGCAAATTCAACAATTTTCATTAAAATTCATACTTTTTTTTTGAAATATCTACTATTACATTATTCGTTGAGAATTCATATTTTTTCGTAGAACATTAAATTATTTGGGTGAAGGTTGAAACACTTCATTAAAAAATAATTTTGTCATTGTTGAAAATTGATCTTTTTGGTTAAAAATGCCTTTTTTTGGTTTAAAAATAATTTTTTATACTAAAAGCGTAACTATTTCATTTTTGGCTGAAAATTGATATTTTTTAAATTGAAAATTCAATTACTTAGGTAGAACTCGAACTACGTTTTTAAACATTTGTTTGAGGGTCGATCTCTTTGATTGAAAATTTAAATATTTTGCTGAAAATTCTTTTTTTCAATTAATTAATTTTTTAACCTACAAATGTTACTTTTCCATTTTTTTTTGCTGAAAATTAATCTTTTTAAGTCAACAATTGGTATTTATTGGTAGAAAACGAATCCAGTTGGTGGACATTTTCTCACTTTTGATTAAAACTGCAATTGTTTGGTTAAAAATGAACTTTTTTGTTGAAAATACGTATTTTTGAGTTGAAAATGCTGTCTTTTGCTTGAATGTTCAAAAATTTCTTTGACATTTTTTCCTGCCTTGGCTAAAAAAATCTTTATTATTCATCTCTTGTTCAAAATTCACCTATTTATTTGAAATCTTTTTCACTGAAAATTAATTATTTTTAGTTGAAAATTAAATTATTTGTTTGCAAATTGATGTATTTTGTTGAAAATTTGTCTTTTTTGTTAGAAAATTAATTTTCCTTTTTGAAAATTCGTCGTTTTGGTTAAGAATTCATCTTTTAGCTTAAAAGTTAAACTATTTGGTTAAAAATTGAACTATTTAAACAAATTTTTTTTTTAATTCAACTCTGGTTGAAAATTAAACTATTTTGTTGAAAATTCGTTTTTTTGTTGTTAAAATACCAACTATCTAATTTTTTGTTGAGAATTCGTCTTTTTGTCGAAAATTCCAATTTTCGTTTTGAAAATTCAACTATTTTTGGTTAAAGTTTAATATTTTTTTTCCAAACAAGACTATCTGGTTGGAAATTCATTTTTGTAATTTCAAGTATTTTGTTAAAAAATCATCCATTTTGGTTGAAAATTCAACTGTTTTGTTGAACAATCGTCCATTTCGACAGAAAATTCGTCCTTTTGGATTTAAAATTCACCTTTTTTGTTAAGAATTTAACTGTCTTTTAAAAAATGCAATTATTTCGTTGGAAATGAAACGGTTTTTGATCGAAGTTTAATCTTTTCTGTTTAAAATTCGACCATTAAGTTGAAAATACATCTTTGTAGGTTGAAAACTCAACAATTTGGTTACAAAATCAACTTCTTTGTTGACAATTTTATTATTTTATTGAAAATAAACCTAAATTAGCTTAAAATTCTATAACTCAGTCAAATTTCAACCAATTCTAAAAAAAATCTCGTTACACACGGTGTTGAACTCGCTTATATATTATAAACTTGAAAAAATATTGGATTTTAAGTTTCATTAAATTGTTTTTAAAGCTGAAAAAAAGAGAAACTTTGAATATTTTCTATCTAAGCGTCGTGATATTTCACCTTGATAAAATGAACAATGCCCAAAAAAAAAACGTTTTTTTTTTCTATAAAATCAGATTTTAGGGGCATATGAGAAATTTCGCATATGACACTTTTTCAGTTCCAATAGACAAATATTGCGTTTTCAACAAAAGGGATTAATTTTTAACCAAATTGTTGAATGTTTCATGAAATCATTAACTTTTTAACCAAGTAATACAATTTTCAACCTAAAACATGAATTCTCAACAAAAAATGTATAAGTTGATATTTCAACCAAAAAAATTTAATTTCATGTACAAATCAGTTGAATTCAACCACAAAAGACGAATTTTCAACAAAATAGGTACAGTTTTAACCAAAAAAGGATTTTCATTTTAAAATTAAAAACAGTTTAATTCATCCAAAAAGATGAATTTTCAATAAAGTAGTTGAATAATCAGCCAAAATAGATTAATTTTCAAGCAAACAGTTGCATTTACAAAAAAAGAATGAAATTTTTATCAAAAGAGATGAATTTTTAAACCAAAAAAAAACAAACGAATTTTCAACCAAAAGAGATTTTTCAGTCCAGAAAGAAAACAAATTTCAACTAAGTTTTTGAAACAACAAAACCGTTGAATTTGTAATAAAAAATGATGACGTTTTATCAGAATTGTTGATTTGTTCACGAAATAATTAATATTTCAACCAAATAATAAAATTTTTAACCAATACAGACCAAAAAAAAAGGATTATAATTTTAAATTAAAATTACTTGAATTCATCCAAAACAGATGAATTTTCAATAAAGTATTTGAACCCTCAATCAAAACAGATTAATTTTCATGCAACGAGTTGCATTTCTAACCAAAAAAAAAAAGAAATTTTCACCCAAATAAATGAATTTTCACCCAAATAAATGAATTTTCAAACCAAAGAGACGAATTTTCAACAAAATAGTCAATTTCCAAATAACAGAGATTTGTCAGTCAAGAAAGAAAAAAAATCCAACGAAATCGTAAAATTATTAAGCCAAAAAGAAGAATTTTCTACAAAATCGTTGAATTTGTAATCAAAAGGGATGACTTTTTACACATTTGTTGCATTTTTCAGTTAATAATTAACTTTTCAACCAAATAATAAATTTGTTAACGAAAAATGTAATAGTTGATATTTCAATAAAAAAAAATTAATTTTGAATAGACAACATTTGAATTCAACAAAATATGTACATTCTCATCCAAAGAAATGAATTTTCAACTAAAATGGTATATCTTTGGCCAGAAAAATGAATTTTTAACAAAGTAATTCAACTTTTAACCAATTACTTTAGTTTTTAACCAAAAAAGATGAATTCTTAACAAAAAATGTAATAGTTGATATTTCAACAACAAAAAAAAGATTTTTATTTTAAATTTAAAACAGTTGAATTCATCCAAAAAGATGAACTTTCAATAAAGTAGTTGAATCATCAGCCAAAATAGATTAATTTTCAAGCAAACAGTTGCATTTTCAAGAACAACAAAAAATATGAAATTTAAAAGAGATGAATTTTTAAACCAAAAAAAAAACGAATTTTCAACAAACTAGTTGAATTTCCAAACAACAAAGATTTTTCAGTCAAGAAAGAAAAAAATTTCAACGAAATTGTAGAATTATGAAGCCAAAAAGAAGAATTTTCAACAAAATCGTTGAATTTGTAATCAAAAGGGATGAAGTTTTATCAAAATTATTGATTTTTTTCACAAAATAATTAATATTTCAACCAAATAATAAAATTTTAAACCAATAACGGCGAATTTTTAACAGTAAATGTAGTAATATCAACCAAAAAAGGATAATAATTTTAAATTAAAATTACTTGAATTCATTCAAAACAGATGAATTTTCAATAAAATATTTGAACTTTTAATTTAATAGTTGATATTTCAACAAAAAAAAAAGATTTTAATTTTAAATTGAAAACAGTTGAATTCATCCAAAAAGATGAATTTTCAATAAAGTAGTAGAATCCTCAAACAAAATAGATTACTTTTCAAGTAAGAAGTTGCATTTAAATTAAATACAGTTGAGTTTATTAAAAAACGATGAAATTTTTACCAAATGAGATGAATTTTCAAACCAAAAAGACAAATTTTCATTAAAATAGTTGAATTTAAAAAAAAAATAATAATAATTTTGAGTGAAGAAACAAAACAAATTTCAACTTTAACGAAATTGTTGAATTTCCAGCTAAATAGTTTCATTTTTAACCAAATAATAAAATTGTTAACCAAAACCGATTTTCAACCAAAAATAGTTGGTGCATTTTCAACCGGAAATGAGCTCTGAAATAATACTAGTCTTATATATAGTGTATTGAGCGAAGCTCGGGCTTGTGGGTACTTTTAAGTAATAAATGATCAAGATTTATATGAAGTGTATAAGTCTATTCTATTCTATTCTATTTTGATTAAGTGACGTCCAGGCTACGACTCTTGATCGTATGAATTGGAAGAATATATTGTACACTCAACTTCTGATATAAGGACCACCGATTTACTGCGTTCCTAAAATTGCTGGCCTCGTTTCCCTGTTGGAAGTAAAAAGACAGAGATCCTATCTTTTTAAATAATTTTAAATCCTTATGACAGAAAGACAAAGAAAATTTATCCCATTTTATCTCTTTGTCAATATAAATTCATGTCTATCCTTTTCAACCCCCTCTTCTCTATATCATCCTATCCTTTATCGATCCACGTCAATCTTTTCCTATCTCTGGCAATCTAAATTATAGTCTATATTTTCCAATCCCCTCTCTTCTATCTTATCCTATCCTTTATCTGTCCACATCAATATTTTTCTATCTCTCTGTCAATCTAAACTTCCATCTATCTTTTTAAATCTAATTTTCTCTATCTCATCTTATCCTACCTCTATCGACGTTTATATTTTTCCATCTATATTTCAATCTAAATTTACGTCTATCATTTTCAATCCTTTCTTCTCTATCTCACCTTATTCTTTAACATACCACATTAACCTGAAGGTTTTGCCCTGCTGGAAGAAAAAATATTGAAAAAGATACAAATTGGCCTGTCCATCTATTACGAATTTCAATCTCTTTCAGTCTCTTTCTCTATCTTTTGTAACCGAAGACCCTTATATATTTTTATGTACTTCATTTTATCTCTTCAATATAAATTTGAATCTTTGCCTATCTCTTTTTCTATCTTATGAGATTGAGTACTCTTATCATTTTCTATTCCTACGAATTCGGGAAACCATAACAAATTTAGGGAATTTATTATACAAATTAATTTGACGTTGACGACGAACCAAAAATTTAGATTGACCAAAAGATAGAAAAAGGTAGACTTTGATAGGTATAGGATACGATGAGATAGAGAAGAGGAAATTAAGGACGATAGACAGGAAATTAAATTGACAGAGAGATAGAAAAACATTGACGTGAATAGATAAAGGGTAATATGAGATACAGAAGAGGGTATTGAAAAAGATAAAAGTTGATAGATGTAGTATAGGATGTGTTAGAGAAGAGGAGATTGAAAAAGATAGGCGGGAATTTAGATTAACAGAGTTAGAAAAAGATTGACATGAATAGATAAAGGATAGGATGAGATAGAGTATTTGTAGGGTATTTCAAAAGATAGACGTGATTTTAGATTGAAAAATAGATAGAAAAAGATAAACTTGAATAGATGTATGACACGATGAGATAGGGAAAAGGAATGAGGATATTGAAAAAGATAGACGTGAATTTAGTTTGATAAAGAAATAGAAAAATATTGAGGTGGATAGACAAAGGATAGGATGAGATAGAGAAGAGGGCATTGAAAAAGATAAACCTGAATTTCGTTTGACAAAGAGATAGAAAAAGATGTTGATAGATGTAGGATACGGTAACATAGAAAAGAGGGGATTGAAAAAGATAGACGTGAATTTAGATTCACAAAGACATAGAATGGGATACTTTTTCTCTATCTCTTTCTATCATAAAGATACCAAATTAACAATTAGTTTTTTCTTAATATTTTCAGTAGAGATTAGGCATTTTTTAAAAAGAATTTCATAAACTGTTTATATTTCTCGAACGTCGTATATTGAATAATAAAAAAATAATAAAAAGATTATTCTGACACTTTTTAATAACGCCGGAAAAGATTGAGAAACATTTTTTAGAATGCGGAAATTTTTTTGAGAGATATGTAGTTTTATTGTATACTAAACTTTTGAATCATGGCATTTCGAATAATTTAAACATAATAAAAAGATTTCGAAAACTTTTTAAGAACGCCAAAAGCGTTTTGAAAACCTTTTTGGTACGAATTTAATTTCATTCGTCTTTTTCGATATAAAATTGGTCGTTTTTGATTGAAAATTCATCTTTTGTAGAAAAGTCGTCTTTTTTTATTGAAAGTGAATTCTTTTTTATCGAAAAGTCTACTATTCTATTTTTGGTTCATAATTCATCTCATTTGGTTCAAAAATATACTATTTTGTGGAAAATATAATTATTTTGTTGAAAATTCATCTTTTTAGGTTTAAAAGTCAAATATTCAATACTCAACTCTTTTGTTGAAAATGTTATTTATCTTTTTCAGTTAAAAGTTTCACGTATCTAGTTGAAAATTCATGTATTTCGTTGAAAATTCGTCTTCTGTGTTAGAATATTAATCTTCTTGGTAAAAAAAATCTTTTTTGTTTGAAATTCATTTCTTTGGTTGAAAATTTAACTATATTTTTTTAAAATCATTGTTTGTGGTTAAAAATTCATCGTTTTGAGTAGAAAATTATTCTTTATCTTTAAAAAATCATGCTTTTGGTCGAAAATTTAACTATTTCATCAAAAATTAATTTTTTTATTGAAGATTCATCATTTTAGTTGAAATTTCATTGATATGGTTCAAAATTTAACTATTTTCTTGAAAATTCGTTGTTTTTTTTTTGTCGAAAGTGAACTTTTTTATCTGAAATATTCGTTTTTTAGTTTTAAAATTAATGTATTTTGTTGAAAATTCATCTTCTTTGGTGCAAAATTAATATCTTAGTTGAAGATTCATCATTTTAGTTAAAAATTAATTAATTTATTAGATTATAAATTGAACTATTTTGCTAAAAATTCTTTTTTTGTTGTTGAAAATTGATCTTTTTTAGTTGAAAATCCATCTTTTTTGGTGTAAAAGTCAAATATTCTATACTCAACTCTTTTGTTGAAAATTTTATTTGTGGTTTTTAGTTACAAATTTCAAATATCTAGTTGAAAATTCATGTATCATGTAATTCGTTGAAAATTCTTCTTTTGTGTTACAATATTAATCTTCTTGGTAAAAAAATCTGTTTTGTTTGAAATTCATTTCTTTGGTTGAAAATTTAACTATATTTATTAAAAATCATTTTTTCTGGTTAAAAATTCATCGTTTTTAGTAGAAAATTATTCTTTATCTTTAAACAATCATGCTATTGGTCGAAAATTTAACTATTTCATCAAAAATTAATTTTTTTTATTGAAGATTCATTATTTTAGTTGAAATTTCATTGATTTGGTTCAAAATTTAACTATTTTCTTGCAAATTCGTTGTTTTTTTTTTGTCGAAAATGAACTTTTTTTATCTGAAATATTCGTTTTTTAGTTTTAAAATTAATGTATTTTGTTGAAAATTCATCTTTTTGGTGGAAAATTAATATTCTTCGTTGAAGATTCATCACTTTAGTTAAAACTTCATTTATTTAATTGAATATAAATATAATTATATTGTTAAAAATTCTTTTTTTATTTTGGTTGAAAATTCGTATTTTTTGGGGGAAAATTAATCTTCTTGGTTGAAGATTCATAATTTTAGTTAAAAATTCATTTATTTATTTTAATATGAATATATTATTATTATATTATTATAATTGTTAAAAAAAATTTCTTTTGTTTGTTGAAAATTCATTTAATTGGTTGAAAATTCGTCTTTTTTGGGAGAGAATTAATCTTCTTGGTTCAAAATAATTTTTTTTTGTCGAAAATGCAACTATTTTGTCAAAGATTTAACTATTTGTTGAAATTTTATTTTTATTTTTTAAGTTAATTTTTTAACTTCATTTTGTTTAAAATTCGTCGTTTTTTGTGGAAAATTATTATTTATGGTTAAAAATTCATGTGTTTGGTCGAAAAATCAACTATTTGGTTAAAAATTAATTTTTTTGGTTGATTTATCTGGAAAACGGACCTGGGCCCGATCGCTGATGAAACACACGGCCCGATCGGAGCCAGATCTGGCCACCCGATCGGTACCCGACCTGGCCCCGACCAATTTCCCGTTAAGAGCCATTTTTGAAATGTATCATTTCTTATACTTTTGTTCATAATAATAATTTTATAACAAGAAAAATTAATAGAGTGAACTATATTTTTTATTCAATTACCAAATATTAACGCAAAAACAAACTCAATACATTCCGCCCCAGTCCTTGGCGGGAATTTCTTAAAAATAATTATAATTTCGATTCGAGACGGGTAATTCGAAAAAAGAATTAAAATTCTGGATTAGAACAAGGAATTTTCCTAAAGAATATTAGTTTTGAGCTAAAACTGGAAATTTTCGAAAAGAATTAACATTTTGAATTGGAAGAGGGAATTTTTTAAAATAATTCTTATTTTGATTGGAAACGGGGAATTCGCGAAAAGAATTAAAATTCTGGACTAGAACGGGGAAGTTTTAAAAAGAATTATAATTCTGAGTTAAAACGGAATTTTCAAATTTGAATAAATTCTGAGTTGGAACAGGGAGTATTTAAATTTCAACAAATTTTTAGCTATAATTGGACATTTTCAAAAAAAATTAAAATTCTGGACTGTAACAGGGGATTTTTCAAAAGAATTCTAATTCTGTGTTGAAACGGAATTTTCAAATTTAAACAAATTCTCAGTTGGAACAGGAAATATTCCAATTTTAATCAATTTTGAGCTGGAATTTGAAATTTTTGAAGAAACATAAAAGTCTGCATTGGAACAGGGCACTTTAAAAAAAAACTTAATTCTTAGTTGAAACGGGTAATTTTCGAAAAGAATTAAAATTCTGAATTGAGACAGGGAATTTTTTAATATTAACAGCATCTCACTTAGAACGGGAAATTTCGAAAAGAATTTAAATTCTGGATTGGAGCCGGGAATTTCTCAAAAGAAATTTAATTCTGTGTTGAAACGGGGTATTTTCGAAAAGTATTGAAATTTCAAGTTTTTGGAAAATTCCAATTAAAACGCTTTAAAATATGTAACCATTGAAATCTTTTTAAAACTATAAACTTAAAATTTCGAATCTTGAATTGAAAAAAATGTTTCTGCGCTTCAAATTTTCGAAATGATCAAAATAACTATTTAATTAATACAAAATATCTGAATTATTGCTATAAAACTGAAACTACAAGATAAGAATGACTTAACTATGACCATTTTTCTTTTAAAATAATAAATTTAACTCTAAATTTAGATCTAAAATCGTTGGTAAAATTAAAAAAAATAATGAAATACAATTTTGAGGTTATGTCGAAGATAACTGAATTTCTGATACTTACAATCCTGAATATTTATAAGTTTATTTTTAGTGCTATAGATGCTATACTTAACCTTTTAATTATATCAAAAACTAAACACGTTACTTTGATCTTCTAAAATTCCTGGAACTTGCATTTCGGGTTGCGTTCCACTTTCTTCTCCATCATCTGCATCAATATCTACATAATTTTCAATATTTAATCAATAACTTGGGTTAAAATTTATATACATTTTTTATTTCTGTAACTTTAATGCAAACTCAAGATATCTTAAAAATATACAATTTATAATAACTTTTCAAATAAATTTCAATTTTGAGGTTAGGTTTCGATTCAATCAATACGATTTAACGATTTACTTACCCTCGTTCACATAACGAAAATTGTCTAAAGCAGCTAAGAGGTCGTGCATAAATTACGTAACACTTTTTTGGGTAGGGGGGTCTAGCTTAGTGTTACATAATGGTGAAAAACTACAGGGAAAAGTCGGAAAAAGCGTTACATAGGGAGGGGGGGGGGGGTGTCAAAATTGTCGAAAAA
>CAKNYM010050892.1:259888-271425 GCA_932195095.1 Andricus curvator
GGGGGGGGGGGGTGTCAAAATTGTCGAAAAATTGCGTTACGTAATTTATGCACGACCGTTACGCGCGATGCTTTCGAACTCGTGGTGTACTAATTAGGCTTTGGAATATTTTTTATTGCATTATACACTTACACTCAGATAATTAACATGAATTTTATCAACAATAACACACTTCATTTGACAGCAAGGCAAGTTCCCTAAATTTGAACTAGGTGGCGTTGCAATACTTGAACCGGTTTTGCTCGGGTCTGGGCCATGGAATTATCCCGATCTGGCCCCGAAGATACTAAACCGATCAGGGCCAGATCGGTAATCGGGATAATATATGGCGATTTCTGCACGGGATTTTATATAAAGATTCATTTATTTGGTTACAAAATTAACCTTTTGGTTAAAGTTCGTTTATTTTTGTTAGAAATTAACTCTTTTATCTGAATTATTCATTTTTTAGTTGAAAATTAATGTATTTTGTTGAAAATTCGTCTTTTTTGGCAGAAAATTAATCTTCTTGGTTCAAAATTCTTCTTTTTGGTCGAAAAATCACCAATTTGGTAAAAATTCATTTCTTTGGTTAAATTTTAATTATTTTGCTGAAAAATCATGTATTTTGTTAAAAATCCATCTTTTTGGTAGAAAGTTAATCCTCTTGATTGAAGAGTCACCATTTTAATTAAAAATTTATTTATTTGGTTAAAAATTGAACTATCTTGTTGAAAATTCTTTTTTTGTGTTGTTCAAAAGTTCACTATTTTGTTGAAAATGTAATATATTTCAACTTGAAATATTAGGATTAATGTTATTTAAAAGAAATTATTCCTCTATTTTTTTTTAAAATCACTCCACTTCCCTTGGTTCGAGAACATTTTGGGCTGAGAAGGCTGAAGTCACTTTTACAATAATTTACACGATATATTTTACCTTGGAATTCTAAAATTTAATTTTTGACCTGGAAAGCCGGGAGCTTACAGTTAAAGGCTTATCGATTCTTATAGGAGCGACTTCTTTAAGATTTTAAAATGAGTTGCGTGACGTAAGATTGTTTACCCAGTAGATTTCCAACAAGATTTCAAGATTTCCGCCTTGAGCAGCATTGAAGAAGAGGAAAGATGTTTAAATGCAGAGAAAGGTTTTCCCTTTTATTTCTTACAATGCGCGTTAGCATCTCTCGAGCGCCGGATCTATAAATACAATACACGGTCGAGTTAACGTTACATGCATCTGACATAATTTTAGCATCGGATATCTGCTCTGCCGCTTCTCGGTTGCAGCGGATAACGGAATCTAGTCGATGTCAATTCAACATGGATGTGATAATTTCCTCGCTCCGCCGATTTAATGTCTTCTCCTACAATGGCGCACTGTTTTATGCTAACTTGGTTGCAATTACAAATTTATAACTGTAATCTAATTTGGAACATTTTTATCTAAACTTTTTCAGATACGTTTTAAATAATTTTAATAGCATACAGGGATCACAGTAGGGTGGGTCGAAAAAACAAAATTTTGGAAATCGGAAATGGAACTGTGTGGAAAAGTAGTATGTGAGAACCCTGAAAAAGTATAATTAATATGGATTCGATCGATTATTATCGATTATAATCTGCCGTCTGAGTTAATCTTTAAATTATAGCAATATTCTCAAATGAAAAAAAAAGACTAAAGAATTTAATTGAAAGAATTTTCATATATTTTGAAGTTAGAAGGGGGGATCACGGAAATTTCACAAATTGCCACAAGTGGGAGGGGCGAGTAAAAAATCAATGAAAATAGATATATTTTTCTCTCTTTCGCGACACTGTTGAATCAATCACATTAGATTTTTTTCTATTTTTTTCGCAAATCGTCGATAATTTCCTTTTGTCGCTTTTATCTTTACTCATAATGCCTTTATTAATGACCACGAGTTTCTTATAATTCTTGAAAAAATTAATCACAGCTTCAAAATGAAGGGAGGGGGAGGATAGATAAAAATCTCAAATATAGGAATTATAGGGGATTTTTACAAAAATAGGGGGGGTGGAGGGGTGGAGGATATGGAAAAAGGGAAATAGGGGACTGAAAATGTTAAAAAGTATCGTATCGACCCTGTATCGACCCTGAAAAAGTATAATTAATTTGGATTCAATGGATAAACGCATCAGATATTAATTATGTTTAGTAGACCCTTGTTTTCAATAAATAATTTTAAAAACTACAGAAATGTAGAAAGAATTTTTTGAAGTATCTATGACCTTTATATTTTCTTGATTTTTCTAGTAAATCATAAGTGTAAATACTGTAAACATATGGAATTTTTAAAAACTTTATTTCTTTTAATTTTTGTGAAATTATTCTTTTTCAACTGACTTTAAATATTATTTTTAACTTTTTTATTTTCTTCTAGAGTTATTTTATCACTAAGTCACCCTCAAGTGTTAAAAATAATATTTGAAGTCAGTTGAAAAAGAATAATTTAAAAAAATCAAAAACTCAGTTTAAAAAAATCACTATATTATGATTTGCTAGACTAATCAAATTTTTTTTCTAGCATATCTTTACAAGTAGAAACGTTGTAAATACCTTAAAAAATTCTCTCTACATTTCTGCAGTTTTTAAAGTTATTTTTTGAAAAAAGGGTCTATTAAACATTAATAATCTCTGATGAGGCTGCAAATAAAAATTTGTAAAAATTTGGGAAGTCCGTTGAGGCCTCTAGAAATGTAAAAAATTGATATCCACGAAAATAAGAATTTTTTCAAACATATTTTGTTAAAATTGTCGACGATTTGTGCAAAAAACTAGAAAGAATTCTAATTAAGTCTACTACTTTATTTTTGATCTATAATTTATCTCATTTGTTTAAAAATTCTACTATTTGCTTGAAAATTTAATTATTTTATTGAAAAATCAACTATTTTCTTAAAAAGTCATCCTTTTTATATTGAAAACTCAACTGTTTTGTTGAACATTGATCTTTTTAGATAGACATTAATACCTTTGTATTAAAAATTCATATTTTTTTGTTAAAAATGTATCTTTCTTGGTTGAAAATTCAACTGTCTACTAAAAGATTCGTCTTTTCAGCTGAAAAGTTTTTATGTTTGGTTGAAAATGTAACTGTTTTTTATTGAAGTTTAATCTTTTTCGTTTAAAAATTCTATCATTTGATTCAAGCTTCATCTCCGTAGTTTGAAAATTCTACAATTTTGTTCAAAATTCAACCCTTTTGCTTGAAGATTCAGCTATTTGGTTAAAAATTCAACTATTTGGTTAAAAAATCATCTTTGTAGGTTGAAAAATTAAATGTCTGGTCAAAAATTCAATTGTAGTGTTCAAAATTTAATTACTTTGTGGAAAATGCAAATATTTTATTGAAAAGTCATCTTTTTTGGTCAAAATTTCAACTGCTTGCTTGAAAGTTAAACTACTTTGTTAAAAACTCATTTTTTTGGTTGAAGATTCATCTCTTTGGTTGAAAAATTAACTATTTTGTTAAATATTATCTTTTTTTTTTTTTGGTTAAGCATTAATTTTTTTAAGTAAAAATTTAACTATTCCGTTTTTGGTTGAAAATTTATCGTCCTCAGTTTAAAATTCGACTTTTTGGTTCAAAATTGATCTTGTTTAGCTGGAAATTCAAGTCATTTTTGAAAATTCATCTTTTTTTTAAAGTTCATCATTTTAGTAGAAAATTCACCTCTCTGGTCGAAAATTAAACCATTTACATGAAAATTCGTTTTTTTTGTCGAGAATGCATTTTTTTGACTCAAAATGTAACTTCAATTTTTGGTTGAAATTGGATATTTTAAATTGAAAATTTATATTTACGGGTCGAAAATTCATGTATTTTGTTGAAAATTCCCTTATTTTGATAGAAAATTAATCTCGTTTGTTGAAAATTCATCATTTTGGTTGAGGATTCAACTATTTTCTAAAAATTCGTCATTTTTAGTTGAATTACACTGTTTGAAAATTTTTTCTTTTTACATTCTCATTCTAATGAGAAGGTATTGCTTTTATGTAAAATTTGACATAGTCGGTTTTCATCAAATCTCCACGTTTCGAGACCCCCTGAGCTAGAAAAAACGATTTTTACGAAGGTGTCTGTCTGTCTGTAGTCTGTCTGTCTGTCTGTCTGTCTGTAGCCACGATAACTTTCGAAAAAATGATCAGATTTGATTGAGCTTTGGCACACTTTTTTATGGCCCAAAAATAGAGAACGAGTTCGTTAACCAGCTATTTTGGATGAAAATCCAAAAAGTGAGCACATTTTGAAAATTTTTGAGACCACTTTTTTGGAAGATTTGAAAATTTTATGTACGGTTATTAGTAGTACGCAAAATGACGAACAAAATATTCTTATGACTTTTCGTGATAAAAAAAAAATTACTGGAGTTATAGCATTTTCAAAATTCCAAAAAACAAACGAAAATGAACATTTTAAGCCGAAAAACGCACGATATGAAAAAAAGTCAAGAGGAGAAAAACGTTGATTCCTGAACACCCTATAATATTTTCATAACAACTTTTTGAATTTTTCGAAAAATAAAAAATTCAAATTTTGATCGCACAAAAAATTAATGAAAAATCAAAAAAGCCATTTTGCTGTAAAACTATGCAAGATAGCAGAAAATATCATCTCACCAAAATTGTGCACCTAATAAAGATCTACAAATTTCTTATCATTCACTTTTTGATATGACGCGTAGTTTTTGTTTTATTCGTAAAAAACAGCATTGAAAATAGAAAAATCAAATTTTCAGACGAATATTACCAGCTACGAAAAAATGACCGAAACAAAATTTGTTCATCCAAGGAAGAGGTACAAATTTATTGTGACTCATGTTTCGATAGGATGCGTGGTTTTCGTTTTATTCGTGAAAATAACATTGACAGTAAAAAAAATCAAATTTTTGAAAAAACAATGCAAGGTACGAAAACATATAAATGAACAAAAATTGTGCATTCAAAAAAGACTTACACACCCGTAATCAATTTGTGTGGTAAGAATATATTCAAAATGAAAAATTTAACTTTTTTGATGAACGGCACAAGCTAAAATAAAATGTTAACTAATAAAATTTGTCGCCTGAATTATATCATTACTTTTCATTTGAAATCAAATACAAATTTAGTAATTTGTATATGAAGAACATATAATACGAAGCACAAAGTGCGCGCTCAGTGTATTTACCAAATCGCACGCCGTAAGTGCGCTCAAACTTTTTTGTTTCTATCATACGGTTCAAATGATTTTCAAATCAAATATCGAGCGCGAAGCGCGAGTGTCTGGATGAGAATGTGTTCCTTAAGTTCGATAGAACCTTGAGTAAATAAAGTTCCTTTTCAGTCTAAAATAAAAATAAATTTAACAATCACTTAATATGTAGAGGTTTTGATAAATTTATAATATTTGCAAACAAACTTTTTCTTTTCATCGATGTCGAACACGAAGTTCAAAAATCTAGAGGAGCCTAGCGTAAAGCGCGATGCAAATACGCCCGAGCGCGTAGCGCGAGGTGAACACATCGAGCGCGAAGCGCGAGATCCAACAGTCGCGCGCCCTAGGCGCGCTCAAACTTGCGAGCGAAGCGAGCCGCGCGCAAAGCGCGCCATGAGAATGTGCCCGCGAAGCGGGCAGATTTTTTTTGTTAAAAATTAGTTTTGTATAGAATAAAAATTTAAAGATTCCTTTCTTGATTAAAAATTAACTTTCATCATTAAGATTATTTTTTCGGTTTAAAAGTCAACTGTTTTCTAAAAAATTCGCATTTTCAGCTTGAAAGTTTATCTATTTGGTTGGTAATTCCTTTTTTTAGTTGAAAATTAGTTTTTTTAACTGCAAATTTAACTATTCCCTGTTTTGGTTGAAAATGTATATTTTTTAGTTTAAAGTTCAACTACTTGATTGTAATTTCGTCTTTTAAAAAATTATTAGATTTCAAAGTATAACATTTTTTGAACCATTTTCTTTTTTCGTTTAGTAGCGTTTCTACCGGAAATTGACATTTTTAAACAAAAATCTTATAGTTCGAACAAGGTTTGCAAATTTATCAACAGTTTCAGGTTATATTAACGTTTTTTTTTACAGAAAATGGGTTATTTTAAACAAAAATCATTAAGTTTTAAATAAGATTTAGAATTCTGAACAATTTTCTGTTATGAAGAAGATGTAAGAATCTTAATAAAATGTTTATAATTAGAATACAATTTAAAATTTTTTTTCAGAATTTCAATATCGACATCATCAATTTTCTGTTGTCATATTGTGTTTTTCGTTGGATTGGTATATTTAATAAAAAATTATTAGATTTTAAAGAATATTGACAACTTTTCAACAACTTTAGGTTATGTTTGTCTGTTTCATCTGAAGTTGCTAGTTAAAAAAATTCGTTTGATTTAAATCCAATGATTATTGTTTAAAATAATAAAGTTTACAAGCTTGAACAATTTAGGATTGTGTGCTATTTTCAAATTAAAATTATTAGAATTTAAACAAGATTTATCATCTTTTAAAAATTTTGGATTATGTTCGTGTTTTTCGTTGCGAATTGGTTTTTTTGATTTTTTGAAATATAAGCTTTTTTAAGATTATCATTATTCTTCGGATTATCATGAAGCAGAGTCAATAAATTCACTATTTTTGTAAAACTTGGTTTTGTTGGCGTTTTATACCGGAAATAGGTACTTTAATAAAAAAATCATTCTTAAATTTCAATTTGAACTTTAAAAAATAGGTTACGTTAGTGGTTTTTTGTTGTTGTAAATTTGTATTTTTTAACAAAATGCAACGTTTTTATTGTCTATACAAAAATATTATATATTTATTTTAAAGTTAAGATATCAATTATCAAGAACATTTTACTTGCTTTTCTTTTATAATATTTTGATAAAAGATACTATGAAATTTTATATTGTATTGTGTATTTATATTGTATATTAGGATGATTAAAAATCGAAAAGTTCGAAAAATGCTACGTGCACTTGGAAATTCTTGTTCCTTTTTGAAGGAACGGAAATACCTAACAATATTTAATCTAATCGGATCCAAGCTTGTACTTCCTCATCTACGTCAAAGGTTAAACTCTAAATATCTTCATTTCTTTTGTGCTTACAAAAAAGTGTTTAGGACAATATTAGCCTAATTTTACACAATGCCATTAAATTTGCAATAAAAAATTAGGCTAGTATTGTTCTCAGCCTTTTTTGTAAGCACGGAAGCAATTAAGATATTTAGAGTTTAACCTTTGACTTTGATGGGGAAGTGCAAGATTTCATTCGAATGGATCAAATGTTTGGATAGATTTTCTTTTTTTCAAAAAGGAACAAAAATTTGCAAGTGCAGATTGAATTTTTCAAGCTTTGTAATTTTAGAACTAGCACCTGCAAATAACGTTAAACTTTCGGGTCAAGTCAGAAATGGGAGACTTGTACGTTAAACTGCTATACAGTTGTATGACGCACATAGTACATTTATATCAAGCGTAATGAAATAAGTCAGAGAAGAAGGATTATATCTTTAGGTTAGATTCTAAGAATAAAAATAGAGTTTATAAATATAGTGCTTATAAATAAAACTCTTTATGTTTTATGCATAGGGCTTTGTAAAGGCAAAAGAAAAGGCAATAACAATACTTCATTTTAAAAATTCCTTAATTTTGCCCTGATTTTTCGCTGACCGATTTTTCATGTTCATGATTAATATACTATGACCAGGATTTTAATCTTGTAACATGGAATCTTTTATAAGTAGAATAAAACAATTTTAGATTGAAATTTAAACATTTCAAATTTGTTTATCTATTTCGAACAAAATAGATGCCTTTTTAACAAGATAGTTGCATTTTTTACCAAATTGTGGAATTTTTAACCTACAAAGTTGAATTTTCAACGACATGATCGAATTTTAAAACAAAAAAGGATAAACTTCAACCAAAAATAGTTGCTTAAATAGATGAATGTGTAACAAGACAGTTGAATTTCCGATAAAAAAAGATTACTTTTTAACAAAATACTAGAATTTTCAACAAAATAAGTAAATTTTCAACGAAATAGTTGAATTCGTAACCAAATACTTAAATTTTCTACCTAGAAAGATCAATTTACAACAATCAGCTGAATTTTCAACAACAAAAAACTAAGCTTCAATCAAGCAGTTGTATTTTCAATCAATTAGTTAAATTTTTAAGCCAAATAGACGAATTTTTTTAGAAGTGTCGAATTTTTAACCCAAAAAGTTGAATTTTTAACAAAATAATGAAACTTTTAAAAAAATAATTGAACTTTGATCAAAAAAATAAAATAAGTTTTTAATAAATTAGTTGAATTTAGTTCAACCAATAAAGACGAATTCTCAACGAAAAATGTAATAGTTGATATTTCAACCGAAAAAGATCAAATTTCTGCCAAAAAGAGATGAATATATTAAAACCAAAAAGACGAGTTTTCAACCACGAAGATTAATTTTCAACTAAAAACAATTTCTCAATCAAAAATGGAAAAATTAAATTTTCGGTAAAAAACATTAATTTTCAAAAAAAATAAAAACAAATTTCTAACAAAACAGTCCAATTTTCTACCAACGAGATCAATTTTCAACTAAAACGATCAATTTTCTAATCTTTTTAGTTAAAAAATTCTTTTTAAACAAAAGAAAGAACGGAGGTTCAACAAAATAGTTAAATTTTCAACCAAAGAGATGAATCTTCAACCAAAAAAAAATAAATTTTTAACAAAGCAGTTCAACTTATACTCAAGCAGTTTAATTTTCAATTAAATTGATGAATCTTCAACTGGAATAGTAAAATTTTTAGTTTAAAAAATTAATTTTCAAATAAAAAGGAAAAAATTTTCAACCAAAGAGATGAATTTTCAACTAAAATAATAATTCTTCAACAAAAAAAATGGTTTTAAAATAAGATGCTTCATCTTTTACCCAAGTAGTTGAATTTTCAGTTAAAAAAAATCAATTTTCAACCAAAAATGAAATATTTACATTTTTAGTTAAAAAAAAAATTAATATTTAACAAAAAAAAAAAGAGTTTTCAACAAAGTATTCAAATTTTCAACACAACAGTTGAATTTTCAAACAAAAGACTTGACTTTCTAACAAAATTCGTGAATTTGCAAGCAAATAATACAATTTTTAACTGGAAATGTAATTGTCAGGAGGAAGCCACTGAAAAAAAAAAGAAATAGAAGTAATATAATATTATGTCATGGAAAGTCTATGCAAAGAAGAAAAGTATATATATTTTTATAAATAAACTAAAACATGAAAACTAATTTTTAACAAAATATTTAAATTTTTAATCAGAGAGATAACCTTTAACCAAAGAGTTGAATTTTCAAATAAACTGCTGAATCTTTAGCTAAAATAGTTAAATTAGTACACTCCGCGCTCCCTTATACGACGAGCTCGGGACCGAAAACGTTCCCTTATACGACGGCGCAAGGGGAACCCTTCCACTTGCAATACCAACAATCTCACGTGGTCGTGCGCATGCGCGTTGAATCCTGCGTCACTGACAGCTGACTATATAATATTCACGCGCGAGACTATTTGCTTCCCGCGCGAGCTTTGAGCGGAAGAGTGGGGATGGTGGAGAACGACTTTTCCGTCGTATAGGGGAGCGGCAACTGGTCGTATAATGGAGCGGACGTATAGGGGAATGTCGTATAAGGGAGCGCGGAGTGTATTTACAAAAAAATGTTCAAGCAAAAAAAAAACATTTTTAACCAGAAAGATGAATTTTAAACTCTAACGCTAATCCGATGAATCTTTAACAAAAAAAGGAAGCTTTTTTATCAACTTTGTTCAACCTTTGAATGTGTATATCAATTTTCAATAAAAAAAGATGAATTTTCAACGAATAATGTAATAGTAGATATTTTAATCCAAAAAGATTTTATTTTAAATAAAAAACAGTTGCGCTCAACCAAAAAGTTGAATTTGTATCCCAAAACGATGTAATTTCTACTAAAACAGATGAATTTTTAAACCAAAATGATGAGTTAAAAAAATATATAACTTTTAATCAAGAAGATTTCAGTTGAATGTTCAACACCAAAACATGAATTTTCAACAAAAAGTAAATTTTATACGCAATTTTGTTACACAATTTGACTTTTTTAAGTTTATGTTTTCTGAAAATTTCCCTTTAAAACAAAAAGTTGAAGTTTCAACCCAAACAGACGAATTTTCAACAAAAAAGGATGGCTTTTGAACAAAATTTTTGTATTTTCAACCAAATAATAAAATTTGAAACTAAAAATATAATCGTCAAGAGGAAAGTAACTGCAAAAAAAAGAAATAGAAATACAAGGCAATTAAATTACTTAACAAGAATATTATATCACGGTGGCGGCAGAACTTCATTTTCAAAAATTCCCTAATTTTCCCCTGACCATTAATATTCAAATACCAGAATCTTAATCTTGTAACATTTTTAACATCGACTCTTTTATAAACAGAATAAAACAATTTCAAATAAAAATTTAAAAATTTCCATTTTTTTATCCCTAACAGTCATTTAAAGTACCTCTTTTGACTTTTGCAAGATATTTTTCAAAATCCCTGACTTTCCCTGATCGAAAATTTCCTCACTTTTCCATAATTTCCAGGTTTTCTCTGACCCCCGGCCGCCCAGATTGAAGACCATAAGAGAATTAGGGACAGATTTTCTCTTTTAATTAAATAAATGATGTTCGTCTCTCCAATTAATTCCTAAGAGCATTTTCAAGTTTAACGTTTTCCCATTTGCTTTTCTTGTATAAGAATGTCTTTGGGTGGCTTGATAGGCTATACAGTACGAGTACTTTTGTTGTACATTTTATTGGCTTTTGTACTCGACGCCTAGAAATAACGTCGCTTTTGCACTTATTGTGAGTAATTTTAGTACAAGTCGTTGTCCGAGCTTTCGCAGAACGTTCTTGCTTGGTCATTTAGAATTCCGGTGACGCGACATAGTTATTGCAAACTCGTCGTTCAAAGCGATTCATTATTATACTGGTGAATATGAACATTCATCTTCTTAATCAATGTTAGGATGGCAAACGAGTCGGAATAATGAGCATGCCATCCCACTTGTGAACATCGTGAATTCGTGTTGTTTAATTTTAGATCCAAATGAATTTCGAGTCCATGATTCACCTAAAGATATCTTACGTAGAGTAGATTATACTGGATTTCATTCAAACAATCCTAACTGAGGATCAAGCGAACAAAACATGATGAATCCATTCGAGATGATTCCTCAACACTTATAAAAAAAAAAATGTCTTGAACTAAATGAGCTCTTTCCTTAGATATACATGAAAATTTGGTTGAATCAAATTTTGGCTAACTCAAAAAAATATTTGATTGACCCAAAAACATTATTTTGTTAAATCAGTTCTAACGGATTCCATTAAACTATTCTGAGTAAGCAAACAAACATGATAACTCCATTCGAGATGACTCCTCAACAAACAGAAAAAATTTTTCTCGAACCACATGTACTGTTTTTTTAGATATACATGAAAATTTTGTTGAATCAAATTTTGGTTAACTCAGGAAA